>JALAJA010000749.1:0-25973 GCA_023376005.1 Doryteuthis pealeii
CTCGTATAGCTGTGTCCATTTCCAACAATGGTAAACAATAAAACCAATGTGGGCCTCCTTTTTCTAATAATTATGTGGTTTTATACTAACTCACCAATTCAACATATGAGTAGCACAGGGATCTGTGTGGTAAAGTAAGGAGCTAATGGTAGGTGTGTCACTCCACTCAAGTTAAGAACAATCTCCTTGGTCTAGCGCTAATGAAAATGGGATAGACTCACTCACTGATTGGCTGAAACCAACTTTAGGCCACCCTAACGACTTTACTTTTTTACTTACTTTATACTATAAGAATTAAGGTTAATAAACAGCACATTTATAAGACATTATACAATAACAATAAATACATGTACATAAAATACAAGAGTAGAGATAAAAAGGACTAGAGAGTCCATTGCATTAAAAATCATTTACTAGTGATGAGGGGCCGAAGCCCCCAGGAGAGTTGCATAGCATTTGGGGGCAGAAGCCCCACCGAGAGGGTGTTACATGTGTCTAACCATGTGGATACCTACGAGAAGAGGCAGCAAAGAGGCAGGGTGTTTGAACAGGTGCTTAAATACAATAGCCCCTGGTGAGAACAAAGCGACAACCAAGCAGGAAGATAACTCTCCAGGCCAATGGGAAGATAATCCCAACAATACTAACTACTGACAAATAATCATTTATAACAATTTAGCTTCAACTTATCATTCTTATTAAAAATAATTCATATATGTTATATATGAAGTATTCCCATCTAATACAAATAATTTGCATGCAGTTATATAGTTTCAAGTATTCCTAAAGTCAGAGTTTTCTTCTAGAAATTACATGGTTTCTAATAATGAATCATTTGTAAACAATTATAGCTTCAAGTAACTCTTAAAATAAATAATTACTTCAATAATAAAGTATAAATTCCCAATCAAATTTAAGTGTATACTTATTTGTAAAATGTGTTTTGGGGTTATCTCCCGCTGGGTTGTCTCTTGTTCTCACCAGGGGCTATTGTATTTAAGCGCCTGATTCAAACACTTCTTCCTCTTTTAGCCTTTCTTCTCGGCTGAACCACATGGGTTAGACATTTTTGTAAACTACACCCCACCTTCGTGGGGCCTCTGGTCCCCACGTACGGACTAAGTCAGTAAGTGACTTACATTATATGGACTATCTGTAACTCTTTTTATATGTACATGTACGTAACACTTGAATGTGTCCTTATTGTATCTCATTTGTATTATCTTGTATTCCCTATTTTATGTAATCTTGTCTATTTCTGTGCTGTTTTGATATATAAAATGTTTTGTCCCACAAGCGTTTGGAGTTGTATGTTCATATATTAACCATGAACCTATACAATGTATTTGCTAAAAGTCTCATCTATTTTAACAACTCTTCTACCACACTTTCTCCTAACTATTTTATTACCCAAATATAAAGATCCCTCTTCAATTTCTTCAAATCTAATAATTTCTTAAGGTCCAATCAGAGTTTAAATATCTTTTCAATTATCTACTAATGAATATTCAGTTTGCAATTTTTTTCCTTTTCACAAAATGTAAACAATCTGATGAGGCCGTTATTTTTGACTCAACAAAATATCAATTTAAAATAAATTCATAACTGCTGATATGAACTGATATCTGAGCTTTTTTATTAATTGTATTGCTATGTATATAATTCTTCAATCATTATTGAGTTCTATACATGAATTATATGAATTTTTATAATTTTATATTAAAAAGTCCTTCTTGGAATCATTCTCCACCACCATTTTTTGTCTAGTTTCTTAAGAAATGTTTTACAGTTTTATATCAATTATAATTTATACAGTTTCAAGTATTTCCTATCAAATACTATTAATTATATGGCTTCAAGTAATTATTTCAATCTGTTATTAGTCATTTGTTTGCACACAGTTATTTGTTTTTAAGTAACTAATAATAATCCTTAGTAAAACAAATATAAATCATCTGAGTAAGATGAACAAAACTGAAGTAAGGAAGTGCTGATTAAGGATATTCTGTTATAGGCACCTATACGTGAACACACTAGTGTGGATCAGCAGGAAAACCCTACATAGATCAGCTCTGTATGGATACTGGATGTCAGGCAGAAGACCTTCCAGGGGTGAGGGCCAAAAGAGATGGTTGGTATGGAAGAGTCATGGAGGTCGATTATGTCACTACGGCATAATGATGTTTATATATAAAGGGCCAGTTTAGCTCAGTCCAGTAGAGAATCTGTGTAGGAACTAAAAGGTCCCGGGCTTGATACAGGCCCTTGCAAACTCTATGGATGAGTAGTACAGTTTGGATCTGTGTGACAAGCCAATGATAGGTTCAGGGCTCTACCTCAGATGCTAAGCAATCTCTTGTATAATGCTAGTGAAAGGGTATAGACTCCCTTGCTGTCTGGTTGATAATAACAATAATCCACTCTGCCTACTTTACTTTATATATATATATATATATATATAATATATATATATATATATATATATTATATATATATTTGGTTTGCATATGAGTGAGTGCCACTAAAATCCTAATTGCAAACTGGCCTGTGCCCTGATGCAAGCAAGTGAACAACTCCACTTGCAGTCAACACATTTCTGGCTAGATGCTGATGCACCCGGGAACAAGTCCTAACCACACTGTATGGACGTGTGCAGGGGTTTCCATAATTACGTCAAAGTTCACACCTCAGTGCTTTTCTGAATGATTCTATCTACAACGTTCCTGCTTTTTCTGCATCGCTGCCTCCTGATATGTGTAACATGGCAATACATGCAAGGAACAAACATATGGTGGCAGGTGATGGGCAAGAAGGCGAGGGAAGTGTCAGGTGATGGCGCGTGAAGGGCGGGAGAGGTGTCAGGTGATGGGTAGGCAGGGGTGGTTAGTGGTAGTGTGGGTTTGGCCAGACCAGGGTGAGATAGGCGAGGGGGAGGAGGTCAGGATATAAGCAGACAAGAAGGTATGAGCAAGAAAAATTATTTGATATCCTGAAGACCAAAAGGGGATCAAAATTTCAAACTGATTATATTATATATATAATATATATATATATATATATATATGTATGTAGGCATGTGTGCTATTACCATATTAACTAATAATGCTAATATTATATTCACATATATAAACGTGTTTTTGAACATAGTAAGGAAATTAAAAAAAAATATAATAAAATAGTGATAATATATGTATATATGTGGGTATATACACATACATATATGTGTATGTGTTTGTGTATTGCCATATTATAATCACATATACAAACATATGCATATGAATATAGTATGAATGTCAAAAACTTATTAAATGAAATAGAGATCATATATGTGTACATAGACATACACATATACACACACAAACATATGTATACATATGTATGTGTGTGATACTCATATCCATATTACACTCACATATGTATATGAATATAATATTAATTTTAAAAACTTATGCAATAGATGTAATATATACGTGCATATAGACACACACATATAATAATAATAACAATAATAATAATAATAATAATAATAACAATAACAATAGTATAACAATTTCAACAATAATAATAATAATAACAATAATAATAGTAATAACAATTTCAACCATAATAATAATAGTAATAATAATAATAGTAATAACAATTTCAACCATAATAATAATAATAATAATAATAACAATTTCAACCATAATAATAATAGTAATAATAATATATAAAACAATTTCAACCATAATAATAATATAATAATAATAAATAACAATTTCAACCATAATATAATAATTATAATAATAATAATATAATAATAATAAACAATTTCAAATAATAACAATAATAATAATAATAATAATAATAATGAGCTCAATATCAGTAATTGAGCATATATATGTACGTTAGGATATGCTCTGAAGATTGCATAGGCAAAATGGCAGTTCCAACTTATATACATAGGACAAATGGAAATGAATCTGACAGTATGTAAGAATATAAAAAATTGAAAAAAAAAAAACCTAAACAAAACACAACAACATATTCAGATAAACATCATCTATCTGAACACCTTTGTGTTTTTCAATTTATATATACATATATATATATATATATATATATATATATATATATATATGTGTGTGTGTGTGTGTGTAAGTATGTATGTATGTGTGTGTCCATATTACATTTACATATGCACACATGACATAATATGCATCTAAACAACTTACGTGTATGTTCATATTGTACTTACAGAGGCAAACCTATAAACATGATATGAATTTAAAAGTTATTGACGAAATAGAGAAAATATATTTGTGTACGTAGATATACTCATATGTTATGGGTAAATTATAGAGCTGATCAATGACCTACACATCCAAACATGACGTCACACTAATCTAAAAATTTCCTTGGACACAGAATCAACTGAACATTTACCAACTTAGAATACCCCTACGTCCTCAGAAATGACCAAAGATGGTCGAAAGTAACCGTTCTTGGACTATGCAAACGGACATTTCGGACCACATTCTATCTATTTACACATACAACACTTATATAAATAAGAGAGTGGACGTGTCCACAGCTTTAAAGTATTATAAGCAGAATTTTCATCTAAGATTCTTTATTGCATAATGTTAAAAGTACATGTTGCTTGGTTCAGCGCATCAACGAAGGGGGAAACTAAGTTGGAAAATAAATGCTTATTGTCAAACACTCTAACTTACTGATATATAAAGATACACTTTAAGATAATTTTAAAGTCTAAAAAATAAACACCAACAACATTCAAGATGACATAATTCAATCCATTGCATTATCTATCAACTTAATTATAAACTTAAAAAATACAGAAAGATATATAAAAGAAAAACAACATGTCAATTTATATATTTACCCAACCCCTCCGCTACAAACAGGATATAACACATCATCAATTATTAAAGTGGGATAAGCTTGTTGTTAATTAAGAGTTTTTCTTCTCCAAGATTGACTGCTGTACCAAGGCTGGAGAACTTTATTTGGCCTTTTATCTACCCATAGTTGGTTGGTTGAATTTCATTAAGGCATGTTAGCCCTTGTGTTATTTTTAACAAGGAAGTTCTTGTTTTATTCATTCTTGTTGGGTATTTAAATTTTTAAAACTCATTTTTTCATCTATTTAACTAATAAAAGGGGCCCTAACAGGTACTATCGCTCAGGGTCAGAGTGGATCTGAGAGTAATGACAACGAAGGGGTACTCTCCACACCCTAGAGCTTCAAAAATTGCAACCCAACCACAAGATGTAGTTTAGTGTCCTACCCAGGACACTAAGACTCTCAGCCATCGCCTTCTAGCACATATAGGATATAAAGGTTTGGAGATTTGCCATAATGGCAATAGGATCGGGACAGTCATATAAGGGGTAATTCTTGACCCATAGCTGTGAGAAGGAGATATGAATTCAAGCCTTTTTAAAGTGGCATAATGGTTAGCGAACTAGGTTAACCATTCTGTTGTATTCCACACACTTTTCAGAATATCTAGGCGCGTTGCATACTGTAATGGTTAACGAGTTAAACCATCATATCAATGTCAGTGAGCTCAATTTTTCAGAAAAGTGCATACTTCTGGCCTTGTATCAAACTAACCCAAGCTCAGTAAACATAGATATACACACAAAAATATATGTGTGTTTGTGTGTTCTCATATTATACTCACATATACAAACATGCTAGCAGAATCCTTGTACAGTTTCCATGCAGCTTTTTTTGTAAGCGTTTTCAAAAGTCCAAGTAGTACAGCCATACAGTAGTACTGACACGGCTACAGCTTGGAAGAATCACGCCTTCATCATATCAGAGAGATGAAATACGTTAATAGAAACAAATTTGCTAATAAGATTAGTATATTATACATACATATTATATATATAATATATACATATATGTATGCACATACATATGTGTGTGTGTGTATGTGTCTCGGTACTGGGCGCCTGAGTAATGAATATATATATATATATATAGACGTTTAAAATCGAATGGTTTAAAAAACTACCGATTTAAGTTTCGCGCAGTAGCCGAATCTTCAGAAAATTCGTGCTACTGGAAGAAACTTAAGTCGGTAGTTTTAAAACCATTCGATTTTAAACGTATATTAGGGCTTTATATTGATCACTTTTAAATCAGTTTTAGGTAGAAATCCAGAAGTAAATAGGATTTTATACTTATTTGCTTGGTGGATTTAATGGTAACTGCGATATATATATATATATGTTAAATACATTATAATAAATATATATGTTATACATCTGGATATACTGTAGTTGATACACATAGATACGTGGGATATACCAAAAGTAAGGTTTCCAAAGCGCTTGGGACGCAGGGAAACACTTCATATTTTTGCTCTAGCAGACGCCTCACTACCAAACTCAGTTTTGCTTAGTAAGTCGTTTTGATGGCGTTCCAGATCTTCTCTACCGTCAGTGTGAAATTCGCGTAGTTATTCAGTTTTTGAACGCAAAAGGCATTAAAACCGATTGAAATCTATCACCAATTAATGAAAGTGTGTGGTGAGTCGTGCATGGATGCAGTCCTGCAATTATGTAGGGAATTCGCAACGACGACGAGGATCAACGGTTCCTCAACGACATAGCGGTAAGCTGGTATGGCATGAGCAGATAAAAACTGCTATAGTGCCTATATAAATGTATCGACTGAAATGGCGATTATGTTGCAAAATAGATACATGCTTAAAGTTTAAAATTGATCTAAATACCATTGACAATAAACAATAAACGTTTCTGTTGATTTCTAAATATTCTGGAGACCTTATCCTTGGGATTACCTTTGTAGATAGGAATAGCTTGAGATAACTCGATAGAAACAAATTAGGATAGGTATAAGGAGACTGTAGTCGATAGAGACACAAACAGACTGAGATAGATAGATAGATGGATGGAAAACTGACTGAGATAGATAGATAGATAGATAGATAGATAGATAGATGGAACAGACTGAGATAGATATTTAGATGGGAAACATGCCGAGATAGATAGATAGATAGATAGATAGATGGATGGAAACAGACTGAGATAGATAGATAGATAGTATGGATGGAAACAGACTGAGATAGATAGATAGATAGATAGATGGATGGAAAACAGACTGAGATAGATAATAGATAGATGGATGGAAACAGACTGAGATAGATAGATAGATGGATGGAACAGACTGAGATAGATAGATAGATAGATAGATAGATATGAATAAATCAAAAATAACACCTACACTGTGCAAGTAGAATAAACTTTAGATCCCATCCTTTAGCTAAAAGCTGCTCAAAATACATTTACATCAAAAAGCAAGCAATACAACTTCAGACAAGTCCCTTCAGGCCAAAGATGTTTTTCTTCTTCTTCCAGATCTAAAGGAAGCAACAAAACTGAAATTTTGGAGGATATATTTCTCTTTTATTATTTTATTTTTCACTGTGGCTTCTTCATTCTTTCATTGAAATGGCAGTAAGATTTTTTTTTTAAAAAAAGAAGAAACCGAAGAAAACGACACCAAGAGATGAAATAAAATAAAAATTAGAGAAAGTGAAGAGGAAAAAAACAACAAAAAACAGATGCAGCCAAAGGGTGTTATTGTAAGGTATTCCATATGGCAATGATTTGTTTTGGCTCACCAGCTATAGAAATGTTGTCCTGGCGATATCATAAGTTATTTCAAGGTGTAAAAATGTACACTTTAAATATAAGATAATAAGCCACAGAGCTCGAGGTAATGAGATGAGAAGATATACATTGCTTCTTCTAGCTCTCTACATACGAGGTGTGTTCAAATGACTTAACTTGTATTTACTAAAACAGAAACGAACACTGAATGAAACGTTCATTTTCTTCAAAATCCGAGTTGTCATCAAAACGTATCGAGACTGAAGCTCTATTTTCCAAGACAGAAATGATTCATGAATGAAACGTTTCATTTCTTCAAAATCCGAGCTGTCATCAAAACGTATCGAGACTAAAGCTCTATTTTCCAAGACAGAAATGATTAATGAATGAAACGTTCATTTTCTTTAGAATACGAACTATGTTAAAAAAAACTATTGAGGACTGAGCTTATCCACCATACAGAAACGAACCATGGAGGATATATTTAATTTAAAAAAATGCGAGATGGTTCAGTGGCGAAAAAAAGGGTTCCCAGAGGGACAGGTGCCTGGGTATAGCTCAGGGGGTGGGGTCGCTAAATCGCCCCTAACCCAAAAGCCTTTTAATGTTGCTATACATTGAAATATATTGCCTAACTTTTGACACTAGACTCCTGAACTATGAATGCATAGAAACTGAAAGTGGGCGGGAGTGAAGCTTTGAAAAAATCTGATTCAGTAATCTATGGTCATGAGGGACGCCGTTCTAGAGCTCTTACCCCCGCCCGTTGGATCACGACGTGACACACCACTGGATGTTGTAAAAATGGTCGAGATTTAACCGTATTTAACGACGCAGAAATGAACGGATTGAATGAAACATAAATTTTCTCCAAAATACGGATAGTTAAAAAAGTGTCAGACTAAGCTGTTATTTACCAAAAAGAAATAACAAGAATGAAGTTAATTTTTCTTTAAAAATGATCTGTATTTCAAAAAACTATTGAGAATGAAACTCATCTCACCAAGCACAGAACGAATAATGAACGGACACGTGAATTTTCGCCACCTGGAAAAGTCACACACACTTATTTACAGAGAGTTTCTATTATCGAAACACATTTGAAGTCATTATTTTAGATCAATTCATCTCAAATATATACCCCCGGGGCGAAAAAATTTTTGGAAGGTAAAACAAAAAATAAGGATTCACAGGATGACGGCGATTCCAAAGTGGTATGATATGTTGGGTTACGACCTATAGGAGCTAAGTTGAAAAATGTGTCCCCGTCAACATTAGCATTGAGTATATTATATATATATAATATATATAAATATATATATATTACACTTTTGTTGTTTGTCTAGCACACCACATACATATATATACTGTGCGTGCAAGTTGTTATACAAACAAGTATATATATATATATATATATATATATATTATATATATATATATAATATTATATTAAACTGGACGGAAATTACTTAATTCTCTAATGTAAGACCATTATTTATGTATTGCTCTTATACAAATCCTCTCTGTGACGTGCTGTCTTCATCTGGCTTATACTTACACGCGCAATACAATAAAATTTATGGGAAGCGTGTAGAAATGGTATTCTTCCATACGAGTTGGTCTGTTCCATTTTCAACATAGCACTATACCCGGAAAGGTATACATTCTACTATCTCCCTTCCAGCTACGTAAAAGTAGGACACACTGGGCTCTTTCGCTTGGTTAGGCAAACCAGTCAGGAGAATTATACACTCTTTAATCAATCCTGTCAACCCCCCGCTTAAGAAATTGACCTTATGTCACATCCTACTGGTGCGGAGGCGGTTGATTAAGATACACATGCGTGTTTGATTGTTTTTTTAATATACAAACGAAAATTGCTATTCATTGCAAATTGGACTGGAACTTAATTTACTCTCAGTAAAAGCATTTAAGTTGTATTGTTGAGTAAATATCACGCTGTGATGTGCTGTCTTTGGTTGGGTTATAATTTTTTTCAGATTAATGATTAGTTAAGTAATGAATATATTAAAAATAAATAATAATATTTTTGGTACTGCCTGTCGTGCTTAAGAAGCTTATTAATATACAATCTTCTGACAAGACCAGATGGTGGTATGTGGGGTTTCAGATTGAGTTTATCTTAGTAAAAGTCTACTTAGAAGTATCAAGGATTTTTATCATGCTATCTTGAGTTAGTACGTTTCTAAGTATCTCGAGTGATGCTGACTCATTTCGTCGACACTTTTATTACATATGGAATGAAGTGTCAAAATCTTAAAGCCCATATTTTCATATTTCAAAGATTTTTACTTAAGTGCTTAAACCTGTTAGTTCTTTATATCACTTGAGAAATAACAAAAAAGAATTCAAATTTAAAATTAGAAAAAAAGAAAAAAACGAAAGAAAAGAAAGAGAAATTCTTATGAAGAATGAAAATCATAGAAAGAAATTGAAGCGTACATTAATTTTATTTTCGTAAACTTTGACTAAAAGCCAAAAAAGTGAAGACCACTTGACCTCAAAAATATTAACGACTTCTCAACTATAATCAGATGAAACATCTCGAAAAGGATTCTATTATTTGTCTGAAGTGTCTATCTTTCTTTATTTCTATTTTATTTTGTTTTTGTGTTTTTACTTAGAAAATTAAGAATAAACATATTAGAATTATATATTTTCAAGAAAATATCTTAAATAAAATATACGAAAAAAAATAACGAAATAAGTAGTAGAGTCATGATTCAATATAAATTTCTTAATTTTCTAAGTAAAAACCACAAACCAAAAATAAAAAGATAAAAAAAAAAGATTAGACACTTAGACAAATACATAGAAATCCTTTCGAGATGTTTTCATCTGATTATAGTTGGACAGTCTTAATATTTAGAGGTCAAGTGGTCCTTCACTTTTTGCTTTCAGGCAAATGTTTACGAAAGATAACATTAATGTACGCTTTCAATTTCTTTCATATTCATTCTCATTAAGAATTTCTCTTTTCTTTTCTTTCGTTTTTTTTTCTTTTTCTTCTAATCTTAAAATATGAATTCATTTTATTGTTATTCTCAAGTGATATAAAGAACTAACAGGTTTAAGCAACTTAAGTAAAAAATCTGAATATGAAAAAATATGGCTTTAGATTTGAACACTTCATTCCATATGTATAAAAGTTGTCGACGAAATGAGTCAAGCATCATCTCGAGATACTTAGAACGTACTAACTCAAGATACATGACAAAAATCCTTGATTACTTCTAAGTAGACTTTTACTTAGATAAACTCAATCTGAAACCCCCACCACTACCACATCATGGTCTTGTCAAAGATTTGATATATAATAAGCTTCTTAGCACACAGGCAGTACCAAAAATATTATTAATTTATTTTTTATATATTCATTACTTAACTAATCATTATATCGCAAAAATAATTATAACCAACCAAGACAGCACATCACAGCGTGATATTTACTACAAACAATACACTTAAAATGCTTTACATTAGAGAGTAAATTAAGTTCCAGTCCAATTTGCAAATGAATAGCAATTCTTTGTATATAAAAAAACATACAACACGCAGTGTATTTATCACCCCTCCGCACCAGTAGGATGTGACATAAGGTCAATTTCTTAAGCGGGGTTGACAGGATTGAATTAAGAGTGTTAATTCTCCTAGACTGGTTGCCTAACCAAGGCGAAAGAGCCCAGTGTGTCCTACTATTTACCCGTAGCTGGAGGGAGAATAGTAGAATGTATACCTTTCCCCAGGGTATTAGTGCTATGTGAAATGGAAACAGACCAACTCGTATGAAGAATACCATTACTACACGCTTCTCCATAATTTTTAATTGTATTGCGTGTAAGTATAACCCAGTGAAGACAGCACGTCACAGAGAGATTTGTATAAGAGCAATACACTAAAAAATGGTCTACATTAGAGAATTAAGTAATTTCCTGTCCATTTATATATATAATATATATATATATATTATATATATATATATATATATATATACTTGTTTGATATAACACACTTGCACGCACATATATATATGTATGTGTGTGTGCTACACAACAACAAAAGTGTATATATATATATATATATATATATATATATATATATATACTCAATGCTAATGTGACGGGGACACATTTTTTCAACTTTACTCCTATAGGTCGTAACCCAACATATCATACCACTTTGGAATCAGCGTCACTCCTGTGAATCCTTATTTTTTGTTTACCTTGCCAAAATTTTATTCGCCCCGGGGGTATATACTTTGAGATGAATTGATCTAAAATAATGAACTTCAAATGTGTTTCGATTAATAGAAAACTCTCTGTAATAAGTGTGTTGACTTTTCCAGGTGGCGAAAATTCACGTGTCGTTCATTATTCGTTTCTGTGTTGGTGAATAGAGTTTCATTCTCAATAGTTTTTGAATACAGATCATTTTTAAAGAAAATTAACGTTTCATTCATTGTTCATTTCTTTCTTGGTAAATACAGCTTTAGTCTTGACACTTTTTTAACCTATCCGTATTTTGGAGAAAATTTATGTTTCATTCATCGTTCATTTCTGTCTCGTTAAATACGGCTTAAATCTCGACATTTTTTAACACATCCAGTGGTGTGTCAACGTCGTGATCCAACGGGCGGGGGTAAGAGCTCTAGACGGCGTCCCCTCCAATGACCAATAGATACTGAATCAGATTTTTCAAAGCTTCACCTACCCGCCCACTTTCAGTTTCTATGCATTCATAGTTCAGAGTCTAGTGTCAAAAGTTAGGCAATATATTTCAATGTTATAGCAACATTAAAGGCTTTTGGGTTAGGGGATTTAGCGACCCCACCCCCTGAAGCTATACCCCAGGCACCTGTCCCTCTGGGAACCCCTTTTTTTCGCCACTGAACATACCTCGCATTTTTTTTAAATTAATATATCCTCCATGGTTCGTTTCTGTATGGTGGATACAGCTTCAGTCTCAATAGTTTTTTTTTACAACAGTTCGTATTCTAAAGAAAATGAACGTTTCATTCATTAATCATTCTGTCTGGAAAAAGAGCTTTAGTCTCGATACGTTTTGATGACAGCTCGGATTTTGAAGAAATGAACGTTTCATTCATGAATCATTTCTGTCTTGGAAATAGAGCTTCAGTCTCGATACGTTTGATGACAACTCGGATTTTGAAGAAAATGAACGTTTCATTCAGTGTTCGTTTCTGTTTAGTAAATACAAGTTAAGTCATTTTGAACACACCTCGTATGTAGAGAGCTAGAAGAAGCAATTGTATATCTTCTCATCTCATTACCTCGAGCTCTGTGGCTTATTTCTATATTAAAGTGTACATTTTTACACCTTGAAATAACTTATGATATCGCCAGGACAACATTTCTATAGCTGGTGAGCCAAAACAAATCATTGCCAATGGAATACCTATACAATAACACCTTTGGCTGCATCTGTTTTTTTGTTGTTTTTTTCCTCTTCACTTTCTCTAATTTTTATTTTATTTCATCTCTTGGTGTCGTTTTTCTTCGTTTCTTCTTTTTTTTAAAAAAAAATCTTACTGCCATTTCAAATGAAAGAATGAAGAAAGCCACAGTGAAAAATAAAAATAATAAAAAGAGAAATATATCCTCCAAAATTTCAGTTTTTGTTGCTTCCCTTTAAGATCTGGAAGAAGAAGAAAAAACATCTTTGGCCTGAAGGGACTTGTCTGAAGTTTGTATTGCTTGCTTTTTAGATGTAAATGTATTTTGAGCAGCTTTTAGCTAAAGGATGAGGACTCTAAAGTTATTCTACTTGCACAGTGTAGGTGTCTATTTTGATTTATTCATATCTATCTATCTATCTATCTATCTATCTCAGTCTGTTTCCATCCATCTATCTATCTATCTCAGTCTGTTTCCATCCATCTATCTATCTATCTATCTCAGTCTTTTCCATCCATCTATCTATCTATCTATCTATCTCAGTCTGTTTCCATCCATCTATCTATCTATCTATCTCAGTCTGTTTCCATCCATCTATCTATCTATCTATCTATCTATCTCGGCATGTTTCCATCTAAATATCTATCTCAGTCTGTTTCCATCTATCTATCTATCTATCTATCTATCTATCTATCTCAGTCAGTTTCCATCCATCTATCTATCTATCTCAGTCTGTTTGTGTCTCTATCGACTACAGTCTCCTTATACCTATCCTAATTTGTTTCTATCGAGTTATCTCAAGCTATTCCTATCTACAAAGGTAATCCCAAGGATAAGGTCTCCAGAATATTTAGAAATCACAGAAACGTTTATTGTTTATTGTCAATGGTATTTAGATCATTTTAAACTTTAAGCATGTATCTATTTTGCAACATAATCGCCATTTCAGTCGATACATTTAATATAGGCACTATAGCAGTTTTTATCTGCTCATGCCATACCAGCTTACCGCTATGTCGTTGAGGAACCGTTGATCCTCGTCGTCGTTGCGAATTCCCTACATAATTGCAGGACTGCATCCATGCACGACTCACCACACACTTTCATTAATTGGTGATAGATTTCAATCGGTTTAATGCCTTTTGCGTTCAAAAACTGAATAACTACGCGAATTTCACACTTGACGGTAGAGAAGATCTGGAACGCCATCAGAAACGACTACTAAGCCAAAACTGAGTTTGGTAGTGAGGCGTCTGCTAGAGCAAAAATATAAGTGTTTCCCTGCGTCCCAAGCGCTTTGGAAACCTTACTTTTGGTATATCCCACGTATCTATGTGTATCAACTACAGTATATCCAGATGTATTAACATATATATTTATATATATGTATTTAACATATATATATATATATCGCAGTTACCATTAAATCCACCAAGCAAATAAGTATAAAATCCTATTTACTTCTGGATTTCTACCTAAAACTGATTTAAAAGTGATCAATATAAAGCCCCTAATATACGTTTAAAATCGAATGGTTTAAAAACTACCGACTTAAGTTTCTTCCAGTAGCACGAATTTTCTGAAGATTCGGCTACTGCGCGAAACTTAAATCGGTAGTTTTTTAAACCATTCGATTTTAAACGTCTATATATATATATATATATTCATTACTCAGGCGCCCAGTACCGAGACACATACACACACACACATATGTATGTGCATACATATATGTATATATATATATATATATATGTATGTATAATATACTAATCTTATTAGCAAATTTGTTTCTATTAACGTATTTCATCTCTCTGATATGATGAAGCGTGAATTCTTCCAAGCTGTAGCCGTGTCAGTACTACTGTATGGCTGTACTACTTGGACTTTTGAAAACGCTTACAAAAAAAGCTGCATGGAAACTGTACAAGGATTCTGCTAGCATGTTTGTATATGTGAGTATAATATGAGAACACACAAAACACACATATATTTTTGTGTGTATATCTATGTTTACTGAGCTTGGGTTAGTTTGATACAAGGCCAGAAGTATGCACTTTTCTGAAAAATTGAGCTCACTGACATTGATATGATGGTTTAACTCGTTAACCATTACAGTATGCAACGCGCCTAGATATTCTGAAAAAGTGTGTGGAATACAACAGAAAAACCTAGTTCGCTAACCATTATGCCACTTTAAAAAGGCTTGAATTCATATCTCCTTCTCACAGCTATGGGTCAAGAATTACCCCTTATATGACTGTCCCGATCCTATTGCCATTATGGCAAATCTCCAAACCTTTATATCCTATATGTGCTAGAAGGCGATGGCTGAGAGTCTTAGTGTCCTGGGTAGGACACTAAACTACATCTTGTGGTTGGGTTGCAATTTTGAAGCTCTAGGGTGTGGAGAGTACCCCTTCGTTGTCATTACTCTCAGATCCACTCTGACCCTGAGCGATAGTACCTGTTAGGGCCCCTTTTATTAGTTAAATAGATGAAAAAATGAGTTTAAAAAATTTAAATACCCAACAAGAATGAATAAAACAAGAACTTCCTTGTTAAAATAACACAAGGGCTAACATGCCTTAATGAAATTCAACCAACCAACTATGGGTAGATAAAAGGCCAAATAAAGTTCTCCAGCCTTGGTACAGCAGTCAATCTTGGAGAAGAAAAACTCTTAATTAACAACAAGCTTATCCCACTTTATAATTGATGATGTGTTATATCCTGTTTGTAGCGGAGGGGTTGGGTAAATATATAAATTGACATGTTGTTTTTCTTTTATATATCTTTCTGTATTTTTTAAGTTTATAATTAAGTTGATAGATAATGCAATGGATTGAATTATGTCATCTTGAATGTTGTTGGTGTTTATTTTTTTAGACTTTAAAATTATCTTAAAGTGTATCTTTATATATCAGTAAGTTAGAGTGTTTGACAATAAGCATTTATTTTCCAACTTAGTTTCCCCCTTCGTTGATGCGCTGAACCAAGCAACATGTACTTTTAACATTATGCAATAAAGAATCTTAGATGAAAATTCTGCTTATAATACTTTAAAGCTGTGGACACGTCCACTCTCTTATTTATATAAGTGTGTATGTGTAAATAGATAGAATGTGGTCCGAAATGTCCGTTTGCATAGTCCAAGAACGGTTACTTTCGACCATCTTTGGTCATTTCTGAGGACGTAGGGTATTCTAAGTTGGTAAATGTTCAGTTGATTCTGTGTCCAAGGAATTTTTAGATTAGTGTGACGTCATGTTTGGATGTGTAGGTCATTGATCAGCTCTATAATTTACCCATAACATATGAGTATATCTACGTACACAAATATATTTTCTCTATTTCGTCAATAACTTTTAAATTCATATCATGTTTATAGGTTTGCCTCTGTAAGTACAATATGAACATACACGTAAGTTGTTTAGATGCATATTATGTCATGTGTGCATATGTAAATGTAATATGGACACACACATACATACATACATACACACACACACACACACATATATATATATATATATATATATTATATATATTAATATATGTATATATAAATTGAAAAACCACAAGGTGTTCAGATAGATGATGTTTATCTGAATATGTTGTTGTGTTTTGTTTAGGTTTTTTTTTTTTTTTATATTCTTACATACTGTCAGATTCATTTCCATTTGTCCTATGTATATAAGTTGGAAACTGCCATTTTGCCTATGCAATCTTCAGAGCATATCCTAACGTACATATATATGCTCAATTACTGATATTGAGCTCATTATTATTATTATTATTATTATTATTGTTATTATTTTGAAATTGTTATTATTATTATTATTATTATTATTATTATTATTATTATTATTATTATGGTTGAAATTGTTATTATTATTATTATTACTATTATTATTATGGTTGAAATTGTTATTACTATTATTATTATTACTATTATTATTATGGTTGAAATTGTTATTATTATTATTATTATTATTATGGTTGAAATTGTTATTACTATTATTATTATTACTATTATTATTATGGTTGAAATTGTTATTACTATTATTATTGTTATTATTATTATTATTGTTGAAATTGTTATTACTATTGTTATTGTTATTATTACTATTACTATTATTATTATTATTGTTATTATTATTATATGTGTGTGTCTATATGCACGTATATATTACATCTATTGCATAAGTTTTTAAAATTAATATTATATTCATATACATATGTGAGTGTAATATGGATATGAGTATCACACACATACATATGTATACATATGTTTGTGTGTGTATATGTGTATGTCTATGTACACATATATGATCTCTATTTCATTTAATAAGTTTTTGACATTCATACTATATTCATATGCATATGTTTGTATATGTGATTATAATATGGGCATACACAAACACATACACATATATGTATGTGTATATACCCACATATATACATATATTATCACTATTTTATTATTATTCTTTTTTTAATTTCCTTACTATGTTCATAAACACGTTTATATATGTGAATATAATATTAGCATTATTAGTTAATATGGTAATAGCACACATGCCTACATACATATATATATATATATATATATATATATATATATATATATATACAGTTTGAAATTTTGATCCCCTTTTGGTCTTCAGGATATCAAATAATTTTCTTGCTCATACCTTCTTGTCTGCTTATATCCTGACCTCCTCCCCCTCGCCTATCTCACCCTGGTCTGGCCAAACCCACACTACCACTAACCACCCCTGCCTACCCATCACCTGACACCTCTCCCGCCCTTCACGCGCCATCACCTGACACTTCCCTCGCCTTCTTGCCCATCACCTGCCACCATATGTTTGTTCCTTGCATGTATTGCCATGTTACACATATCAGGAGGCAGCGATGCAGAAAAAGCAGGAACGTTGTTAGATAGAATCATTCAGAAAAGCACTGAGGTGTGAACTTTGACGTAATTATGGAAACCCCTGCACACGTCCATACAGTGTGGTTAGGACTTGTTGCCCGGGTGCATCAGCATCTAGCCAGAAATGTGTTGACTGCAAGTGGAGTTGTTCACTTGCTTGCATCAGGGCACAGGCCAGTTGCAATTAGGATTTTAGTGGCACTCACTCATATGCAAACCAAATATATATATATATATATATATATATATATATATATATATATATATATATATATATATATAAAGTAAAGTAGGCAGAGTGGATTATTGTTATTATCAACCAGACAGCAAGGGAGTCTATACCCTTTCACTAGCATTATACAAGAGATTGCTTAGCATCTGAGGTAGAGCCCTGAACCTATCATTGGCTTGTCACACAGATCCAAACTGTACTACTCATCCATAGAGTTTGCAAGGGCCTGTATCAAGCCCGGGACCTTTTAGTTCCTACACAGATTCTCTACTGACTGAGCTAAACTGGCCCTTTATATATAAACATCATTATGCCGTAGTGACATAATCGACCTCCATGACTCTTCCATACCAACCATCTCTTTTGGCCCTCACCCCTGGAAGGTCTTCTGCCTGACATCCAGTATCCATACAGAGCTGATCTATGTAGGGTTTTCCTGGCTGATCCACACTAGTGTGTTCACGTATAGGTGCCTATAACAGAATATCCCTTATCAGCACTTCCTTACTTCAGTTTTGTTCATCTTACTCAGATGATTTATATTTGTTTACTAAGGATTATTATTAGTTACTTAAAAACAAATAACTGTGTGCAAACAAATGACTAATAACAGATTGAAATAATTACTTGAAGCCATATAATTAATAGTATTTGATAGGAATACTTGAAACTGTATAAATTATAATTGATATAAAACTGTAAAACATTTCTTAAGAAACTAGACAAAAAATGGTGGTGAGAATGATTCCAAGAAGGACTTTTTAATATAAAAATTATAAAAATTCATATAATTCATGTATAGAACTCAATAATGATTGAAGAATTATATACATAGCAATACAATTAATAAAAAAAAGCTCAGATATCAGTCATATCAGCAGTTATGAATTTATTTTAATTGATATTTTGTTGAGTCAAAAATAACGGCCTCATCAGATTGTTTACATTTTGTGAAAAGGAAAAAAATTGCCAAACTGAATATTCATTAGTAGATAATTGAAAAAGATATTTAAACTCTGATTTGACCTTAAGAAAATTATTAGATTTGAAGAAATTGGAAGAGGGATCTTTATATTTGGGTAATAAAATAGTTAGGAGAAAAGTGTGGTAGAAGAGTTGTTAAAATAGATGAGACTTTTAGCAAATACATTGTAAGGTTCATGGTTAATATATGAACATACAACTCCAACACGCTTGTGGGACAAAACATTTTATATATCAAAACAGCACAGAAATAAGACAAGATACATAAAATAGGAATACAAGATAATACAAATGAGATACAATAAGGACACATTCAAGTGTTACGTACATGTACATATAAAAAGAGTTACAGATAGTCCATATAATGTAAGTCACTTACTGACTTAGTCCGTACGTGGGGACCAGAGGCCCCACGAAGGTGGGGTGTAGTTACAAAATGTCTAACCCATGTGGTTCAGCCGAGAAGAAGGCTAAAAGAGGAAGAAGTGTTTGAATCAGGCGCTTAAATACAATAGCCCCTGGTGAGAACAAGAGACAACCCAGCGGGAAGATAACCCCAACACATATTTACAAATAAGTATACACTTAAATTTGATTGGGAATTTATACTTTATATATTGAAGTAATTTATTTATTTTAAGAGTTACTTGAAGCTATAATTGTTTACAAATGATTCATTATTAGAAACCATGTAATTTCTAGAAGAAAACTCTGACTTTAGGAATACTTGAAACTATATAACTGCATGCAAATTATTTGTATTAGATGGGAATACTTCATATATAACATATATGAATTATTTTTAATAAGAATGATAAGTTGAAGCTATAATTGTTATAAATGATTATTGTCAGTAGTTAGTATTGTTGGGATTATCTTCCCATTGGCCTGGAAGAGTTATCTTCCTGCTTGGTTGTCGCTTGTTCTCACCAGGGGCTATTGTATTTAAGCACCTGGTTCAAACACCCTGCCTCTTTGCTGCCTCTTCTCGTAGGTATCCACATGGGTTAGACACATTGTAACACCCTTCTCGGTGGGGGCTTCTGCCCCCAATGCTATGCAACTCTCCTGGGGGCTTCGGCCCCTCATCACTAGTAAATGATTTTTAATGCAAGGACTCTCTAGTCCTTTTTATCTCTACTCTTGTATGTTTATGTACATGTATTTTATTGTTATTGTATAATGTCTTATAAATGTGCTGTTTATTAACCTTAATTCTTATAGTATAAAGTAAGTAAAAAGTAAAGTCGTTAGGGTGGCCTAAAGTTGGTTTCAGCCAATCAGTGAGTGAGTCTATCCCATTTTCATTAGCGCTAGACCAAGGAGATTGTTCTTACATCTGAGGTGGAGTGACACACCTACCATTAGCTCCTTACTTTACCACACAGATCCCTGTGCTACTCATATGTTGAATTGGTGAGTTAGTATAAACCACATAATTATTAGAAAAAGGAGGCCCACATGGTTTTATTGTTACCATTGTTGGAAATGGACACAGCTATACGAGTTCAAATCCCGGATGAGGCAGTTTGCATCTCACATAGTCTAATACCCTTAAAAAAGGTATGAATCCGACTATTCTCGCTCAAGCTATGGATAAATAGTAGGGCAGATTGGGTTCTTTAACCTTGGTTAGGCACCCAGTCTAGAAGGATAACTGAGTTCAAACCTGTTAAAATCAACTTAAGAAATTGATTGTGTGTCACATCCTACTCATACAGAGGGCTTGGAAGATATGTATAAATTATAGAAGATAAGACTAACTTTAGGAAAACTTGGAACTATATATCTGTGTGCAAATAGATGGGAATACTTTTTATATAACAGTATATTTGTTGTATTTAGAATCTTTACTTGAAGCTCTAATTATTCACAAATGACTCTAATCATTTGTTATTTGAAACTACATATTTGCTAGAAAAAAGACTGTCTTTAAATTCAAATAATCCAATGAGAATTGAGATTCTCTGAAACAAACCAACGAACCAAATCAGCATTTAATTGCATTAGTATAAAAATAATAAACCCTTATGTTACAGACACAAATAGCAGTTTATAAAATTTTATCACTAAATGCATCCTGTGTGAAATTTAATTAAAAAAGATTAATGTGACTATTTTTTTTATCTAATTCTAATTTTATTCTTTAGTCTTTCTTTTTAGTTTATTTCTTTTTATATATATTTTCTTTTTCATTTTAAATTTTATTTCATGTTTTCTTTTTTTTAATTTATTCTATGTCTTTTTAGAAATCCATTTTTTTTTTTAAATATTTTAGTTTCTGATTTTAGTTTCAATTTTCACATTAAGGATTTGTAAATAAAACATGTTAAGAAAGAAAAATAAATAAAAAATATTTGAAAGTGAAAAAAGGAAAATTTTAAATTACAGATTTAAAAAAAAACTTTTTTTCCATTTAGTATTTTCTGGATCTTTTTTATTATTCCTGATAGATAGATAGATAGATAGATATGTAAATAGATAGATATGAACAGACTAAGATATATAGTTATATACACGTAGATAGATATGAACAAAACTGATATAGATAGATAAGATAGGTAGGTAGATAGATAGATATGTAAATAGATAGATATGA
The DNA here is from genome assembly GCA_023376005.1 of Doryteuthis pealeii. Lineage (NCBI taxonomy): Eukaryota > Metazoa > Mollusca > Cephalopoda > Myopsida > Loliginidae > Doryteuthis > Doryteuthis pealeii. Next base: position 21,843 of record JALAJA010000749.1, read on the forward strand.
ACAGACTAAGATATATAGTTATATACACGTAGATAGATATGAACAAAACTGATATAGATAGATAAGATAGGTAGGTAGATAGATAGATATGTAAATAGATAGATATGAACAGACTAAGATATATAGTTATATACACGTAGATAGATATGAACAAAACTGATATAGATAGATAAGATAGGTAGGTAGATAGATAGATATGTAAATAGATAGATATGAACAGACTAAGATATATAGTTATATACACGTAGATAGATATGAACAAAACTGATATAGATAGATAAGATAGGTAGGTAGATAGATAGATATGTAAATAGATAGATATGAACAGACTAAGATATATAGTTATAAACACATAGATAGATATGAACAGACTGAGATAGATAGATAGATAGATATATAAATAGATAGATATGAACAGACTAAGATATATAGTTATATACACGTAGATAGATATGAACAAAACTGATATAGATAGATAAGATAGGTAGGTAGATAGATAGATATATAAATAGATAGATATGAACAGACTAAGATATATAGTTATATACAGGTAGATAGATATGAACAGATTGAGATAGATAGATAGATAGATAGATTGATAGATAGATATGAACAGACTAAGACATATAGTTATATACAGGTAGATAGATATGAACAAACTGAGATAGATAGATAGATAGATAGATAGATAGATAGATAGATAGATAGATATGAACATACTAAGATAGATAGATAGATAGATATGAACAGACTGAGATAGATAGATAGATAGATAGATAGATAGATAGATATGAACAGACTGAGATATATAGTTATATACAGGTAGATAGATATGAACAGACTGAGATAGATAGATAGATAGATAGATATGAACAGACTAAGATATATAGTTATATACAGGTAGATAGATATGAACAGACTGAGATAGATAGATAGATATGAACAGACTGAGATAGATAGATAGATAGATAGATAGATATGAACATACTAAGATAGATAGATAGATAGATATGAACAGACTGAGATATATAGTTATATACAGGTAGATAGATATGAACAGACTGAGATAGATAGATAGATAGATAGATATGAACAGACTAAGATATATAGTTATATACAGGTAGATAGATATGAACAGACTGAGATAGATAGATAGATAGATAGATAGATATGAACAGACTAAGATATATAGTTATATACAGGTAGATAGATATGAACAGACTGAGATAGATAGATAGATAGATAGATAGATAGATAGATATGAACAGACTGAGATATATAGTTATATACAGGTAGATAGATATGAACAGACTGAGATAGATAGATAAGATAGTTAGATAGATAGAAAGTATAACGTTTTGATTTTTCAACAAAAAAAAGAAGAAAAACGGGTGATACAAGAAAGAGAGTAGTGGAAAGATAGCAATAACACTAATCTGTCAGTTAACCAGAGGCGCTTTGTGTGTAGAGGGTATCATCATAAGAAATAGATTCTGTGACCCGAGTTCAAATCCTGGACAAGGCTGTTTGCATTTCACATAACGCTAATATCCTTGGAAAAAGGTATGCATCTAACTATTGTCCCTCCACCTGAGGGTAAAATTGTAGGACAGACTGGGCTCTGTAACCTTGGTTTGGCAACCAGTCTCGGAGAAGGAAAACTGAATTCAGATCCATTAAACTACGCTTAAGAAATTGACCTTGTATCACATCCTGCTCATGCAGAAGGGTTGGTAAATCTTATTATAATGGAGATTGTGTGTCTGTCTATCTGTAACCAAAACTATATCACTACTTAAGTCACAATTCCCTTAGTTATTGACATCACATTTTATTTTTATTTAAACCTCAATTATTAATAAAATTGTTTTGCATTATTAATACTGTTGACCATAGCTACATATTAATAACATGCAATTGTATTTATATATACAACAAAATAATGGTACACAGTGAAAAATGGGAAGGCTAATTTGCATATTGATATTAAAAATTTGATTTTAATAAACATGTTCATGGTATTAATCATTTCTAATTTTTTGGTTTTATTTAAATAAAAATAAGCAAAAATATCAAAGATAAATCTTAAAAGAAATCCATTAACAAGAAGAAATAACTGTAATTATATTCTTTACTTCCTAATTTAACTAAATAGTTAAATTAGGAAAATTTAGCAATGAAAGATAGGAGTGACTGAAGAGTATGTTTCAGTATTTTTTATTATACCCACCTCTGTTTCAAATCTTTTTATCTGCATTCTTATTTAGTTTCATTAGCCTTTCTAATTTAATATAATATTTTATTACATTAAAAGTTAAATACTTGCACCCACCATTTGCTAGTATATATAATTATCTGTCTGCAAAAGTAAATGCTATTCATGCAATGACATAATGACCATAAAAATGGAACCAAATAAAAAGTAATATATTCTTTTGTTTAATAATTTATTAGATTTAATTTACTGTATGGTATATATATAAATAGGTATTGTATATATCATAGGTCTCCTGTCATACATGAAATGTTTGTCCAACAGTTCAGTTAAAGATGTCAAATGGTAGATTACTAACAAAGCTATACTTGCAGAAGAATGTTAGAGGTACTATTTAACATAACTGGGGAGATGAGGTAGTTCATACCTTTCCCAAGGGTATTTGTCCAAAAGGGAATATAATAGCACAAATGGAGTTCAATAGGATGGGTTCTCTGCTATGGAGAATCCCCCCAGTTGATTTGTTTAAAGTGGCAAAGTCTTGTGTAAAACCATCCACACACTTTGGATAAACTGATAACAATTTTAGTACATTAATATACCACAGATTTTCCTGACAGCATTCCTCAGGTTTTGAATTTAATATTTTCCTTCTCCTAGACTGGTTACATTACCAAGGCAGCCCTACTATTTACCCATAGCTGGGGGGAGAAAAGGATTCCTTCCTTTCCCAAGAGCATTAGCCTCATCCAGAATTTAAGCTTATCAAATCCATTTCCTTATGGCACTAACCTTATGCTTGGTGCACAATACATATATGTAGCTCATACAATATATTTCTAAATACATATATTAGAGAAATATATGTATGACAAAATAATATATATATATATATATATATATATATATATATATATATATAATATATATATATATATATAAAAACAAAAATTGAATATAAATATGTTTTTTGTTAAAAAGGATAACGTTCTTTTTGTTTAATACATCAAGCTACGTCAGTATATTTCGAAATGGAACCCTATTAACGATAATAGAATGCTAAGAATTTTTAAATTTTATAATTTTAAAAAATTTTTGGATGAAACATCTGCTATTAATCGCCCTGATGATGGTTAAACCAACCAAAAAATGAAACGCTAGCATATCATCTTATATCAAAATTACATCCTCTATTTTGTATTTTTATATTTTTACATTAACATACCATCAGATTTATTTCTATTTTTCCCTCATATATATATATATATATATATATATATATATATATATAGAGAGAGAGAGAGAGAGAGAGAGAGAGAGATACTAAATAAAGCAATAAAAATGTCATATTAATCTTTAATCCTTAGTAGTCGTTTCTAATTAAACCATGAAATTTCTATGGATTAAGCTCAATTTCATTCATGTGAATATTGTGGTAAAAATGTCTTGAAATGGGAGAATTTGATCCCAAAGAATTAAAAATTAGGTCTTAATGAACTGACTGGATGTAGAGATAGCTACATATTTTAAATACTGGTTAACCAGGGCCAATTTAACAGCTACTATGCAATCCAGTCATTTTTTATGCAATTAAGCAGAGTCCTCTCTAGAATAGTAGTCAAATTGATGTAGTTTCTTGTTTAGAATTTCTATAGATAAGCAGATCCTCAGTTACATTAACTCATGGTTAATCTAAAAAAAATACACAATGTTTTCTTATATAATAAGGCTACTAAAGAGCAAGTTATATGTGTGATTAAGAATTAAGGAAAAATGGATAAAGTACAAACAACTTCATTCAATAGATATTTTGCCTCACTATGTTAATGAAGCTTTGTCAGAAAGATTTATTTGAATAAATGTTCTGACAAAGCTTCATTAACATACTGAGGCAAAATATCTATTGAATGAAGTTG
>JALAJA010000750.1:0-32241 GCA_023376005.1 Doryteuthis pealeii
TCTCCCTCCAGCATGGCGTAAATAGTAGGGCAGAAATGGGCTCTTTGATCTTGCTTAGGCAACCAGTCTAAGAGAAAGAAACTATTAAACTCTGTTTTAAGAAATTGATCTTGTGTAGGCATCCCTGCATGTGCAAAGGGGTTGGTAAATATATATATGTATATAATATATATATATATATATATATATATATATATATATAGGGGTCATCCCACATTCACGTGTTTCGACTTATCAAGTCTCTTCAGTGTGGCTAGAACATTTTGTAAGCTACCTACAGCCGGAATTGAAATCCGATCGGTTGGGTGTCAGTCCGGCACCTTAACCATTAGGCAGTCTTCACTTACAGAATGGGAAGGGGATTTTAACTGTTTTAATACACACATCGCTTTGTGTGTAAAGGCCGTCACAGAGTGCTCCATTCCTTAGATATATCATCATCATCATTATCATGTCATGCTGTTAGCACGGATATCCATGACAATCTTTCTCCATCCGTCCCTATAGCTCATCATTCTCGGGAGGTCCTCTATGCAGCATCCTGTATCCGTACAGAGCTGGTATATAACAAGATTTGGCTTCAAATAACCTACAATGGTTGAAATGCTATTAAACTAAGAAGCCAACCAATCTAAGAAAGAAAACTCCACATAAAAGATGATCTTGTGCCACACTCTGTTTAGGTAAATGCAAACAGAAATCTGGGTAATCTGAACATTAGCTACATAAATGAGAGTAACCTCCTCTTGCTTGTTTCACTCTGAGGAAGCCGTATGTTTCGGTCGGCCATTTTCATTTCACCGTAAATCTACACTGAAAATACGAATTTGTTCAAATCAATACAAATGCATGTTTTAACACGAAAATATCATAAAATGTGTTCTTAATTGTGCTTGCGCATTATTTGAAATGAACTTAATTGTTAAGAACACATTTTATGATATTTTCGTGTTAAAACATGCATTTGTATTGATTCGAACAAATTCGTATTTTCAGTGTAGATTCACGGTGAAATGAAAATGGCCGACCAAAACATAAGGCTTCCTCAAAGTGAAACAAACAAGGGGAGGTTACTCTTATTTATGTAGCTAATGTTCAGATTACTGAAATCTGAAAAGTAATTCAAATGAAAAGTCTGATCACTTAATGATAATTTTGAAATAATTGAAACAGAATGAAGTGTAATCAGACGTGTATTCATGTCCAAATATAACAGTGGCTCTTCTACACTGTATACAGTTGCATGCCAACATCATGATCCGGGGAAAAGGGGGCGGGAAGAGCTTGCACTGGCGCCCCCTTTATTGCCCAATAAATATGGATTCAGATTTTTCAAAGCTACCTACGTACTTTCAAATTCAATGCATCCATAGTGGCGAAGGTTAGGCAATATATTTCAATGTTATAGCAACACAAAAGGCTTTTTGAGTTTGGTGATTTTCTGACCTCCTGAAGCTGCGTACCAGGGCAGCTGCCCTTCCGTGACCCCCCCCCCTTATTCTGCCACTGACTGATGTTGTAATATATATATATATAAATATATATATGTGTGAGATGGTCACTGTTTCAGCTTTTGCTGGAATGGTGTACCAAAGGCAGTATTATTGGAAGAGTGCTCAATATAATAGAGCGTTATATATATGATAAATAAATATATATAAAGGTTTTACATATCTATTTATTTGGTGACAAAGGAAACATTCACGACCATTTTGGTTTCATGCGATGCAATCATCCAGGTGAAGATGTTTTCAAATGCAAGGAAAATCGAAAAAAAAATTGTAAAAACTTTATATATTTATTCAATTATATTATATATACTAGCAAATATGCACCCTGCGGGTGCAAGTATTTAAGTTTTAAATATAATAAAATATCATGTTAAATTTAGAAAGGCTAATGAAACTGAATAAGAATTCAGATAAAACTATTTGGAACAGAGGGGGTATAATCGAAAATAGAAACAACTTTGAACTGACTGTTCAACCATTTTCCCTTACTCCCGTCTTTCAGTGGTAAATTTCACTAATTTAACTATTAGTTAAAATAGGAAGAAAAGAATAAAATTACAGTTATTTTTTTTATGTTAATAGATTTCTGATAAGATTTATCCCCGAGATTTTTGCTCATATTTATTAAGATTAAAACTAAACAATTAGAAATCAATAATACTAAGCATATATTTATTAAAAATCAAATTTTTAAAGATCAATATGCAAATTAGCCTTCCCATTCACACTGTAAACCGCTATTTCGTTGAATATATAAATATAATTGCATGTTATTAGTGTGTATATTGTTTAACAGTCTTAATGATGTAAAACAATTTTACTAATAATTGAGGTTTAAAAATAAATAAAAAAATAAAATCATGGAGAATGTGATGTAAATAACAAAGGGAATTGTGATTTGTATAGTAATATAGTTTCGGTACAGACAGACAAACCCACAATCTCCATTATAATAAGATATATATATATATATATATATATATATATATATATATATGACAATAGACTGTGTAAGGTGTCCTGGGTATGACATTAAATTTCATCCAGTAGGAAGGGGTATATTGTGAAGATTTGAGGAATACAGAATCCCCCCCCTTTTATTGCCATTACACTCAAGTCCACTTTGAGATACTTGAAACCATATAACTGTGCCAAATTATTTGTATTAAGAATAGTTACGTGAAGCTATAATAGAGGGGCCGGGTTAGCTCAGTCGGTAGAGCGTTCGGCTAGAAACCACAAGGTTCCTAGTTCGATACCGGTCCTTGCCAACTCAGCGTATGAGTAGCACAGGGATCTGTGCGGTAAAGTAAGGAGCTGATTGTAGGTGTGGCGCTCCACCTCAGACGCCAAATACAATCTCCTTGGTCTAGCACTATTGAAAGGGGTATAGACTCCCTCGCTGACTGGCTGATACCGACTTTAGGCCGCCCCGAAGACTTTACTTTTTATAATAGTTTACAAATATTAATTACCTGAAACCATATAATTGCTTGCAAATTATTGGTGTCTGCTTTGGTTTTCTAAGTATTTTTCTAAAATTCCAAGAAGAAATGCAATCGCTTAGTTGTATGATTATAAAAATGATTGTATACGTGCGTAAGTTGCTGTTCTTCATCTTTGAAATGGTCTCAACTTATTTTACCTTAGATCAATTTCATATCAATATCAAGTTAAATGGCTCCATAAAATATTGTAATCTCTATATGGGAAATAACTCAGAAAATAAAGTTCAGAGTTACTTCCCTTTAAATGAGATAATTATGATTTTTTTTTGTTTTATAGGTAAATAAAAATTGTAATTAGCGATTTAAATTAATTATTTTAATTTCATTAAATTAATTAAGAAAGGCATAATTATTTCAAGTTATTTTAAAAAATTTTAGCCGAAATATTTTCATTATGATTTATGACATTAGACAGTTTTTTTTCATTATGATTTATGACATTAGACAGGGGTTTTGTTTGTTTATGTTTTTTTCATTACTTTTTGTGTAAGACTCATTTTTTTTTTAAATAATACGGTGGTACCTTGACTTACAAGTTTAATCTGTTCTTCTTGTAAACTTAATTTCTCCCGTATCGAATTGATTTTCCCCATTGAAATAAACTGAAATTCCAATTAATCCGTTACAGCCACCAACAAAAAAATTTTTTCAATAAGAAATAGCCCTGTATTAATAAATAAAAATTAAAATTGAAATTAATGTAATGCATTAAGTGCTGTAATATATTTTAATGTTTATTTTTTTTTATAAATGATGTTTTTCTTTGGCATAATAAATTTGGAAACTTAAATGTATTTAGTTAACTTATCAACATAAGTGTATCTGAAACTTCCTCATACTTCAAATTTTAGCTCTCAACACAAAGCATAAAATTGACAGTGTCAACTTGTAACTCGGAAAACTCATGTGGGGCACTTATAAGTCAAGGTTCCACTGTATGAATATATATCTCGCCTGTCAGCTTGACAGTCGGGTTTCAAATCATGCACAAGGCGGTCTTTCTATCTATAGCTCTGTTGATGAGGCCTAATAGGCCGAAATGTACATACAGAGATTGATTTTTCTCGATTTGTTTAGCCTTACATTTAAATAGGTATGCCCGCCTAATTAATTAATTATTAATTAACTTTCAAAATAAGGTACGACTTCAATTAAGCACATGTTCTCCCAAAAATTGTCGGCTAAAAAAAGCCATATCACCAACACACCGCGTGTGTATTTACTTCTCATATATATATATATAACTTGAATTGAGTTAAACACTACCTACCTAGATTTCACCTCAAGGATCTTTAGGATAATACTGAGTCAGTATTATTCTAAAGATCCTATGTATATTTACCTCCACCACCACCCCACACACACAGACACGAGCAGGATGCAACACAAGGTCAATTTCTTAGGTGGATTTTAACAGGTTTGAATTCAGTTTTCCTTCTAGACTGGGTGTCTAACCAAGGTTAAAGAACCCAGTCTGCCCTACTATATATCGATAGCTGTAGGGAGAGTAGTTTAATTCATACCTTTCCCAAGGGTATTAGCGCTATATGAAATGCAAACAGCCTCGTCCAGGATTTGAACTCATCTCATCTCATCTTGTCCATTTCCTACAGCAGTAACCATTACACCACGTGCCTCCATAAATTCTGAATATCCTATTGGTGAAACTTAAGTAGGTAATGCCTAACTCAATTTAGGTTTTCTTTATTTTGCTATACTTAATGTATTGAGCACTTTTACATATTCGCTTAACTGACTCATTCAGTTGCTTTTCTTTTTGCCAGTGATTTTTGTACAGTTTGATTTTTTTTTTCAATCCATACAGGGGATTCACGTTTTCGTTTTTGCATTTCTTTTCTCTGGCTTCCTATTTGTAAAATGTTCAAAATTAGATTCCCCATTTTTTAGCACAGATATCCATGACAATCTCTCTCAATCCGTCCTTATCACTCATCGTTCTCGGGAGGTCCTCTACACAGCATCCAGTATCTTCACAGACCTGGTCAATGTACGTCTTTGCAGGTCAGCCCACACTGGCATGCCCATGTGCTGGCTTCCACAGGAGAACGTCACTTATGAGTTCGTCCTTGCTTCTTCAGCAGTGTCCTGCGAAAATGATGTTAATGCACGCATAGGAAAGGCATGGTATGCTATAGATAAATTATCAGTCATATGGAAATTCAAACTCACAGACAAGTTAAACAGACAATTCTTCCAAGCCATTGTCGTGTCAGATATACATTCATATATGCGTACGCACTCATGCACCTATGCATCTCTACGTGTATGTACACATATGTGCACTATTTTCACCATAATGTGGAGAAATATAAAGATTTGGCTCACAAAAAAAATACACATATATAAATGATTGACATTCCCTGCCATTTAACAGGCGAATTGTCTTGATGAAAAGTGGCTAACATGCTGCTTGGAAACCAGTGGTAACAATCGCACCTTAATATATTGTACACCTATAATGAATAAACATATATATTTATATATATATATATATATTAATGAATAGTGAATGAAAAAATGAGAAAAGTATTTTTGCATGGAAAGGTGCTCAATGCTAATAAAGCAGAGCAGATTTATAATTAATGGTGATATTATAATTTCACACTCATAACTTAAAGTTTCTTGGTAATCCAATCATCAGATGAGAAGTGGTTGAGATGTCAAAAACCAGTCGTGAAATGGTTGAGATGTTAAAAATCAAATTTTTTAGCGTTTATATGCAGCGTTTTTCACGCGATGGGAAATGTAAAGCTAAAAATTGTTTTTTAAAACTGTGGCTTGTTTAACATTTATGTGATGTGGATTGTATTCACATGATGTAATGTATATATATAGTCATCCACAGACACTGTTTTGACATTTATGTCTCAACAGTGTGGCTAGACTTAACAGCTTCTAGCCGAGAGCGAAACCTGACTGACTTTTCATCAGTCTGACTCCTTTCCTCTCAGCCATCTGTGGCTGTCAGTAAGAGGCGAACATTTAACTGATAAATACATATATCAATAGACGTATGTTACGATCACCAGAGAACATAAATCTGTAAACAGTAGACGGGTAATGCCTTATGCTAAGCAGTGAAAGTTTGTTAAAGTCCCATCTAGAGAGCTCTACTAGGCTTTAGGATCATATAATAGTCATCCACAGACACTGTGTTTTGACATCTACATCTCATCGGTGTGGCTAGACTTAATAGCTACTTCTATCCGGAAGTGAATATATATATATATATATATATATATATATTATATATTTGAGCTTTCATGCAAATGACAACTTTTATCCTCTTTTCATTTTTCAATTAGTAATTTGCTTTTATTATTCATGGATTTTATAACTGAATTACAATGTACCATTATATATATATATGTATGTATATGTGAGTATATGTGCGTATGCATATATATGTATGTATATAAATGAGTATATGTGCGTATGCATATATATGTATGTATATGTAAATGAGTATATGTGCGTATGCATATATATGTATGTATATGTAAATGAGTATATGTGCGTATGCATATATATATATATATATGAGTATATGTGCGTATGCATATATATATATATATATGAGTATATATGTGCTATGCATATATATATATATATATGTATATATATGGTAAATGAGTATATGTGCGTATGCATATATATATGTATATATATGTAAATGAGTATATGTGCGTATGCATATATATATGTTATATATGTAAATGAGTATATGTGCGTATGCATATAATATGTAATATGTATATATATGTAAATGAGTATATGTGCGTATGCATATATATGTATATATATGTAAATGAGTATATGTGCGTATGTATATATATGTAAATGAGTAAATGTGTGTATGTATATGTATATATATATATGTAAATGAGTAAATGTGTGTATATATATGTAAATGAGTATATGTGCGTATGCATATATATGTATATATATGTAAATGAGTATATGTGTGCATATATGTATATATATATGTAAATGAGTATATGTGCGTATACATATATATGTATATATACGTAAATGAGTATATGTGTGTATGTATGTATATATATATATCCAAGTCTGATTCTTTTAATAGCAATACTTTCTCCATTTCTCAGTCAGACAATATCACAAATATTAATTTGAAGTACCATTTTCCTTCTTCAATTTTTTTCAACTGTTTTCTGGGTTTCTATTGGGTTTTTGTTTTTCAAAACTAGTTTTTATTTTTGATGACAACTTAATTCCTACCATTAAGTATGTTTTTGCTTCAAGTTTTTGCGCCATATGTCTAGCAGACATATTGATCAGAACTTCCAGAATTTATTTTTGTACTTTTTCTCAACTTTGATATTTTCTTGGGCATGAGTTGTCATTTCATGCCCCCCAAGCAATTGGCTCTGTATCTAATTGATCTTCATGACATTTGGTAAAAATTCAGTTCTTCAGATTATTTTTGATGCCAATATTTTTCTGCCAAAAAAGTTTTGGTTTTTTAAGATTTTTTTTCCAAAAATTTGTCTCGCTGATCACTCAAGAATCAACAGAAATATTGGTAATTTATGAGGAAGTGCTCCCGGTCTCCTGCCTCAAAAATTGCTACCCGGTGACTATTAAAATAACGACCCAGCTCAGTCTATTCAAAACTATCCATCTTCATATCTATCTATCTCAATTTGTTCATATTTTATCTATATTACTTTAAATACTAAGATTTTTTTTTTATTCATGTTTGTTTAATGTCTTGTTTTTAGTTTAAATAAACAAGAATTACGACAAAAAAAGAAGCGACCCCACCCCCCAAATACATTTCTATCTCCATTTGTTCGTATCTATCTATATTATTTTGTTCGTTTATCTATCTATCTCAGTCTATTCAAAACTATATATCCATCTTCATATCTAAACAAGAGTTACAACAAATTATGATAAATAAACAAGAATTACGACGAGCTGGGGTTGTTATTTTGATAGTCACCGGGTAGCGGTTTTTGAGGCGGGAGACCGGGACGCACTTCCTCATAAATTACCGAAATATTTTTCAATTGATCAAATTGAATTTGTCTTTTGGGGGGTTTTATATATATATTATTTTTATGCTTGCATAACCAGTAATATCACAGGTAAGACTTAGTAAACAAATATACCAAAACTTTTATTCACTCATTATGTATGTAGGGAAGTTTGTAAGATTAATTTTTGTAGTGGTTGCAATATACTTAGGAACATTTAGGTTATATATTTTATGCATGTGTAAGGTTCAAAGTCAGAATTGAACATACAACTCCGACACATTTCTGAGACAAAACATTTTATATAATACAGCACATGAATAAACAAGATACATAAACAATGGAAAATAGAATAGTGTACATAAACATACATACATAAAAGTCACTGACAAGATAATATAAAAGTACACATATTATAAAGGTACAGACATGAGACTAAGAATAGTCCATGCTGTATAAATCACTTACAGTGACAAGTAACCGGCGTTGAAGGCCGAAGCCCCAACGAGATAGGAATGACAATTGTCTAACCCATGTGGGTACCAACGAGGAGAGGTAGAAAAGAGGAAGAGAAGTTTAAACCAGGCGCTTAAATACCAGAGGTCCCCTAGTGGGAACAAACGGCAACACCGTGGGAAGACAATCCCCTCACATGTTTTGTTGAACTCGATGGACAATTCTTGTCTGATGAGCTTCTTTTCTATCCTTTCCAATTGTCTGGCCATCTTTTTTCAGGAATTGATGAGTGAATCCACTTACACTAGTACTTTCTGCATTACCTAGTGCCATCATCAGGTGTTGAAGTGGTGAGATGTCCATGGAACAAACATTGGAAATGTCACATATTTTTCAACATCTCCTCGTGTATCAATCACGTCTTAACTTTCGACCTCATTGTACTCCCATCATGTCTTGACTTTCGTCTTCATGTGTACCAATCACATCATGAAGTTTTAATATGAACTCTGATCAATGAACGGTTATGAGTCTTTTTCTCCATACACATTCCAAACTCAAGTCATTCAAAAACATCCATCACCTTTAGAACAAAAAATCTTTTTCACTTCTGTCCTGAAGGAGATTTCACATAAACCGAAACGTTTAAACGTCAACATAAACATCATAATAAATTCATCTTTTTTGGAACACTTTGTTTTTCCTATTTCTACATAATATCTTTAGTATTTTACTTTTTTCTTAATTACTCACTTGTGTGTCAGTCCTAAAGTCCTTTGATGATAAAACTTGGTTATCATCGTAAAATTTGGAAATTATATTTTTTGGTTCAGAGTCTGGGATATCTGTCTGTCTTTGACTATTGGACTGCTACTGACTTCAGGAATAGTTGGTATTCAGACCCACCAGGACTTGGCGGCAAAAATAAGGGAAGATTTTTTTTTTTAAGTTGTCATTTGGTTATTCTTGAATGTGTCAGGTTTTTGTCATATCCTGAGATATTTTATTCTGCCAAATAGTCGCTTTGAAATGGGTTTCCCAGAGAGACAAAACCATGTCTAGCTACTACTCAGCCTTGGAACCACAAGGTTCCAGTTTCGTTACCGCTCTCGCAACTCAGCACACGAGTAGCACAGTTTGGATCTTTGTAGTAAAGTGGGAAGCTGATGGTAGGTGTGGTGCTCCACCTCAAATCCAAAATCAATATCCCTGGTCTAGACTAGTGAAAAGGGGATAGACTCCCTTGCTGTCTGGCTGATGCCGACTTAGGCCGCCCCGACGACTTACTTTACTACTTGAATATAAATATTTTGTTTGGTTGTTTATTTCATTATCTTGCTATACATTTTTGTTTTCAGGAATATCCAATATATAAATGACACTTTCTGTTTTGTCTATAAAACTAAAATCTCTACGTATAGTCTCGGTGACACATTTTATAAGATTGGTTCAATTTTGTTGAAGATTTTAATGACTAGGAATTGGAATTTAAAATTTTTCCATAAAGAAATGTAAAAATAAGATAAAAAAAAAAACTTCAGATTTTAAATGAAAAGGTCTTCATTACTTATTAAAATGAGAAGAAATGTTTTCATCTGAAACGTCTACAATAGATTGCTGTATAAAATTGCATTTTATATATTAATAAAATTTGTTTTTTTAAAAAGAAAGCTGTAAAAATTTCCAGAGAAAAAAAACGTTCAAGAACAAAACATAAAAAGTAAAGAAACTTTTTAAAAATGGTTTGTAAATGTTCATTATGATTATAGTAAAAACAATAGCATGATTTGCATGAATTTGCATGTCATTTGCATAAATTTGTAGAGTTTTAACCCACAGATAGATTTGCTAGGAAGTATGAAACTATTTTTCTAATCAGTTCAAAATGAATAAATATTTAGATATTCATTTTATTAGCAAGAACGGTGGATATAACACGTATGATAATTTGACTATTACAGCATTTAATGTTAAGAGCTATTGCAAAAAAATTCAATATGTAAAAAGTATAATAATCTCTGCAGAATTCCTTTTCTCTTTATTTTCCCTTTTTTTTCTAATTTTTCTTTCTTTCTGATTTTTTTTCTATTTAATTGAAACAGACAATAAGTGCTATCGCTTCCTATCTCCTTTTTTCTTTCTATATTTGCTTTCTTTTCCTCTCTAGCATATAGCACATTCTTTTTTTTCCCTTACAATTACAAGGATATGGTCCATTATTTATCTAAGGTGATGACAGGAATATACATTAAACACATGTATTCATATCTTAGAATCAAAATGGAATAATCCATTATTTATCTGAGGTGATGACAGAGCATAACACATGTAGGTACAGTGTGTATTAATTATAGATTCATAATTATAACTTTTTTTTCTGTAATAAAACTTAACAGATTTCTACAGTATAGTTATTACACTCTGATCCAAGACAGAAGTGCCGGAGCATGACACTGCCTAAGACCAAAATGTCAACCCTACCACCCCATGGCAGGGTACACATACTTTTACCCTGAGTGTATGAAATTCCCAGAAAAATTTCACTCTGTTCATCAATTAGGACTTTATTTCTTCATAACACCAAAAGTAAAAAAAAAAAAAAAAATCATTATCAATTTATTATCAATCATTCTTACTGAATATCATTTGAAAATGAATTCTACTTGTAACCATGGGTTACAAGGTAGAGGCAAATAATTTAGCAACACTATTGCTTTTATTTATCTTATTAATTAATTTAATGCAATAAGAGAGGATCAGTTTACAATTATTCGTTAATCAATTGATATCCCACTTCAGTTTTAAAATACCATCTTTCTTGAACATCTGGCCATAGTATTGTAATTCTGATTCACTGTTTTTATAAGACCCTTCCTTGATTCCCTGTCCTCAGTATGGCCCCCACCCTTGATTCCCTATCCTCAATATGCCCCCCCTTGATTCTCTGTCCTCAATCTGCCCCCCCTGATTCCCTCTCCTTGTACAGCCCCCCCCCCTTTGATTCCCTGTCCTCGATACGCCCCCCCCCCACCTTGATTCCCTGTCCTTGGTAACAACTTGGTAAATTTTTCATTTACAAAATTTGTAAAGAAAAACCATAAAATCAAGCTTTCAGCCCTTTCACTATGGTGACCTTTGATTGAATTTGAAAATTCAGAAGAATTAACCTTTATCTAATATTTTGATTTTAATGTTTTTCATTTTAACATAATTACTTCTTCTGACTTGCAAAGAAGAAAACAAATTTTATTTCTCAATAATAAAATTGTAAAACGCAAACAGAAATTCTGATTGTGTCACACAAATTACAAAGATGTTTAACTGATGTCTTAAACAAAGGTGTATTCTCTTGACACTTATAATCTTCATTGAAAGTTTAACCACAAATTTACACTTAGACTACTAAGATAAATAACTATGATCAGATTACCCAAGCGGTGCTACTCATGTGCTGAGTTGGCATGGTCCGGTATTGAAACCAGAACCTTTCAATTTCTAGGCAAATGCTTTACCGACTGAACTAAACTGGCTCCTTTTAAGAGTACTTATGTTAATAAGTTCACTAAAAACATTTAAGTTTCCAAATTTATTACACCAAAGAAAAATTAGTATTATCTGATTATTCAGACTATTGTCCCCATCTTTCATTTGTTCAACGTTTCGAGCTCGAGAACTTTCTGTGTAAGAAAAGAAGGTTCCCGAGTCCAAGAAGGTTCCCAAGTCCGACAAGAAATACCTGAAGAAGGCCAGAGCACATATTGGCAGAAACGTTGTACAAATATCAATGAAGATGGGGACAAGATCCAAATAACGCAGATAATACTAATCTTCAAGCCTCATCTCAAACATTCAGAGAAATAGCCAAAGAAAATATTATTAAAAAAAATAAGCAATAGAATATATTACAGCACATAATTCATCACATCCTATTTTGTTATTGTTTTATACAGTACAGTGCTATATTTACAAAAAAAAAAACATTAAAAAATTGGACATTTTGGAAATTGATTTACGAGCGGGAAGGGAAAAAATGAAACATGTAATCAAGGTACCACAGTTGAATTTGCAAAAAATGCTGTATGTTAACAGAACAACAAACAAATTAAAAAGAGAAAAATAAGACCATGATGCAGATACAAGTGAAAACACAAAGAGAAGAAAATGAGTAGTGTAGTCTACCTAGTTATTACCCACTAAAAAAATCATGAATATATTTGAATTTCCAAAAATGCCGTATATTAATAGAGCAACAAACAAATTAAAAAGAGAAAAATAAGACCATGATGCAGATACAAGTGAAAACACGAAGAGAAGAAAATGAGTAGTGTAGTCTACCTAGTTATTACCCACTAAAAATCATAAATATATTTCAATTACTAAAAGTTCCTTATGTTTAACAGAACAACAGAATATTGTCATCAGATTCTATGTCTGAGATTTTTTATATAATGTTCTATTGTGTGTGTGTGTATATATATATATATATATATATATATATATATATATATATGAGGAAAAAATGAGTAAAGAAAAGAAATGTAGATGGATAAAAATGAATTTAATCGATATCACTTACACATGTGTTTCGGTCCGTTTATCAAAATGTATACAGATTTACGCTATTATTATTATTAAAATAATCAGATGAAGTTGAAATAATGATAATTTATTAATTGATTATTTTAATAATAATAATAGCGTAATCCGTATACATTTGATAACGGGACCGAAACACGTGTGTAAGTGATATCGATTAAAAGTGAATATCGATTAAATTCATTTTTATCCATCTACATTTCTTTTCTTTACTCATTTTTTCCTCATTTGTCAAATTCATTTCCTTTCCATTCTTACACACACACACACATAATAATTATATATATATATATATATATATAATATATATATATAAATAAAACTTCTTATTCCAAATGATCTGTTCATTTATAATAAATTTCTTGTATCTGTTTTGGCAAATGCAATAATGTTCTTTTCTACATTTTCTCTAAGGGAGTTAACTCTTGTCAATTCGTTGATCCGTGAGCCGATGCAGAATGAATACACCTTGGCAATTGCAGTTTTTGACAATGGCTTTCCCCGATTATCTTCTGAACGAAATAATTGTTCCAGTAAACCATCCACCAATCGTCCCTGCATCTTTGAGCTTTGAAGTGTTTGAGAACATGATGAGAGGAACAAATTGTGGGGGAAATCGAAGCTAAAGATGAAGATTTCATCTCAGAAAACTCAACTCAACAACAACTCACTTATAAAATTATTGAAGAAGGTCAGGATCTTCTTTTTTTTCTTCTCCCTCTTTCTTCTAGTATGTATGGATAATAAGATTTTAAAAAAACGATCAGTCAAAAACCAATTAAAACACTGAATGTTTTAAATATTTTTTAATGACCTAGGAAAATACATTAATGAATTTCAAACTAAGGGATCTGTTTGAGAATATAAATGAAGACAAAAATTATTTTAGCTACAGAGTGGTGAATACATAGAATAAACTACCTTCATCAGTAGTGAATGCCCCATCTCTAAACTCCCTCAAGGCAAAGTTGGATAATCTGTGGAATGATATTAAATATTCTGTGGATTTAAATGAATATTTATAAGGAACAGCTGACAGTCTCAGACCTAATATACTAGCTGAAAGATGTTATTATTATTTTATTTATTATTATTATTATATTATTACTATATTATTATTATGACATTTTATCCTTCTTGAGAAAAAGAAAAATGTATGGAAAATTATAAATACATCACGAAATACATCTACAAATATTACATCTATTAAGGAAACTTGAGTACCAACTTTCATCTCACACTCTAACAGTTTTGGCATTAAATAACCACAGGGTTATTATACCATTAAACAAACTAAAACCAAACCAAACCAAATGAAGTTAATGAAAATTATTTATATACCAATTTGAAGATACTAAGAACTGAAAAAATAGAAACTTTTATCAAAAGATTGTTTTGACATAAAATGACCCAAAAGGGTTGATATGCCGTTATAAGAATTGATGTGTGATTCTTATAATAGGTTAGAAGACCTAGATAACCTTCCAGCATAAAACATATAATGTATATAAAATAATCCGACTAAGAAGTTTTTTTAGATGAGGCTTTATATGTATTATTAGTGAAGCTGAGGATGAACCTTCTCTCATACAAAGATTTGAGGCATGTAACCTCCCTCTACAAAGATTTGGAGGCATGTAACCTCCCATCTACAAAGATTTGAGGTCATGTAACCTCCCATCTACAAAGATTTGGAGGCATGTAACTCCCATGATAGGCATGTAACCTCCCATCTACAAAGACTTGGAGGCATGTAACCTCCCATCTACAAAGATTGGAGGCATGTAACCTCCCACCTACAAAGATTTGGAGGCATGTAACCTCCCATCTAACAAAGATTTTGGAGCATGTAACCTCCACCTACAAAGATTTGGAGGCATGTACCTCCCATCTACAAAGATTTGGAGGCATGTAACCTCCTATTACAAAGATTTGAGCATGTAACCTCCCATCTACAAAGATTTGGAGGCATATAACCTCCCATCTACAAAGACTTGGAGGCATGTAACCTCCCACCTACAAAGATTTGAAGGCATGTAACCTCCCATCTACAAATATTTGGAGGCATGTAACCTCCCTCTACAAAGATTTGGAGGCATGTAACCTCCCTCTAAAATTAATAAATTCTTCAACACCTTGTTTTCTCAACAGATAAATTATTCAAAATGATTTCCCAGGTTGAATCATTGCTATGCTCAGATAGACAAGAAACACCTAAAAAAATGCTAAAGAAAAGATTAAGTATGTATATTTTACAATAAATATGAGGACAACAGTCCGAAAAATCAAAATAATAACTAATTAATATAGATTCTTAAAATGAAGAATACCCTATTTCATAAATTCTTAAAATTATTTCTTTGTTTTGTTTTTTCTTTTTTTTTTTTTTCTTTTTTTTCATAGTTCCATTTATGATTGTCCCAGATAAAGGAATTATCCGTACCACTTCCAATTTGGATGCAGAAGAACAGCAAAATACACATTTACCATCAGTGTCTCAGACAATGGCATTCCTGTCCCAATACATCTTCTTTAGTCACAGTCCACATCAAAGACAAAAATGACCACGCTCCAATTTTTTCCTGTGGAGAAACATACAATGCCACAATAACCGAAGAAGAATTTGATACTTCAATAAATGTAGTAAGTAAAAAAAGAAAAGAAATTATGCCATAAATGTATGCATATGTGTGTGTGTAGGCGTGTGTGTGTGTGTGTGTGTAGGCATGTGTGTGATTGCGAAAAATCATAAAAGTCTAAATGTGTGTATGTGTATGCAGACTGGTGACATTGAAAAAGATGAAGTATGGTGTGTGCGTATATGTGTATGCATAAATATGTGTGTGTGTGTGGAATCATGATGAAACCCCATATGGGTCCGTACATATAGGCATGTATGTGTAAGCTGGGCATTGGATGGTAATGGTGTGTGTGTATATATATATATTTTTTGTGTTATATATATATATATATATATTATAAATTGTTTTCTTCTTTAACAGCATTGTGTGATGTTTTCATTCCACCTTTTCATACTCATATAATATATATATATATATATATATATATATATATTTTCAAAAAATGTTTAATTCATACTGTCGGATTCACTTCCATATTGTCAATTGAAAAAACAAAATATCTAGATTTCTTACATCTCCATAGGCTAATATGATCTACAACATCACGGATTTGTCAACATTACTAATCCTTTGAAAATTTTCCATCTTTTGAATTGTGCTGTGGACTTTTAACTTACTTTCTTGTAGCTGGAATCATGAACATTTTTGATACTTTTTTAAACATTTTTTATATATTTTTACAACAAACTCTTTTGAGTTTTTCTTGTGGATTATAATGCTTCTGATTTTTAAAAATAAAATTTATTTTATTTTTAACGCAGAATATGCATTTTTAAATTTAAATAAATTCCGGCTCCGAACATGAATGTTCGTTTGTACCCCTCCTGTTTTTTAACGGTTTACTTATTCCGTCTTTCCATCATAAATATTTCGCTCTTGAAGAAGACAGCTTTATCAAAAGGTTGAAACAGATTCAGTCAGCGAACTAACAATATCATTTGCTTTTTCAAAAAATGTTTAATTCATATATATATATATATATATATAATATATATATATATATAATATATATATATAATGGTCTTGACAAATCACAAAAAACAGATGTGTGTGTTTGCGTAGTTATAGGAAACAATAAATCCAGATGTGCAATGAATGGTCTAGGAGTTTTGAAAAAGTCGAAATAGATAAAATCTAGGATAAGGGTCATAAAAGTGTAGCATCAGGTGGCCTTTTCTAAACAAAGAAGTGCCTGTATGTTTAACTCTTGTAGGTTGATGATGAGATTTGAGGACAAGAATGAGATTAGTGAGTCAGTTGAGTTTTGGGATTATTTCAGTTTGACCAGCAGTTGAACTTGGATCACCAGAGAAGCAAGTCCTGGGTTTGCCAGGGGGAGGAGCTCGACCTGGTGGTTTAGTATGCTCAGAGAATAGTGAATAAGTAATACTGAAATGAGTTAACAAACATGTGTGTCAGATACAAGGATTTTAACGTGTATTAAAGGGGCGAGGCAGGACAAGTATAGTATCAGCAGCAGCTGAGGTAGGTCTCAGTTGAGCCCACCATAGTGGTACTGCAGCAGTGTCCTTGCAGTGATGTATATAACAGTGGGACCCCGTAGAGCAGAGAGTAGGAGCAGATGAATGATTGAGTCATGATGCACTGCATGTGTGCGACACATTGTGAGTTCACCTTATGGTGCTTTGTTCTCCTCTCTCTCTCTCTCTCTCTCTCTCTCTCTCTCTCTCTCTCTCTCTCTCTCTCTCTCTCTCTGAGTTTGTTATTTTTCTTGTGATGGGTATCCCCCACATCGGTTGCAGTTTGAAATGAAGGACACACACTGGACCTCACCTGTTGTGTCCTTCATTTCAACCTGCAACCCGGTGGGGGAGAACCTGTCACAAGAAACCAATAACAGGTGGGAATCAGTTGTGTCTGAGCTGCACTAGACATCTGTCCGAAGATGAAAATGTGAACGAAACCCTGGTGCCCCACCCCTTCATAAGTTTACAGCATTGAGGATAAGAATTCTACCTAGTCCAGTCATCTCTAGTAACCAAATTTGTTATTTAAGTGTTATTTATGGGAAAACAAATACTTGAGTGTTATTTATGGAAATAATAAATACTTGAGTGTCATTTATGGAAATAATAAATACTTGAGTGTCATTTATGGAAATAATAAATACTTGAGGGTCATTTATCGAAAAAACAAATACTTGAGTGTTATCTATGGAAAAAACAAATACTTGAGTGTTATTTATGGGAAAACCAATACTTGAGTGTCATTTATGGAAAAAACAAATACTTGAGTGTCATTTATCGAAATAATAAATACTTGAGTGTCATTTATCGAAAAAACAAATACTTGAGTGTTATCTATGGAAAAAACAAATACTTGAGTGTCATTTATGGGAAAACAAATTCTTGAGATAATTGGATCAAAGTCCATCTTCTCTAATGTTACTTTTTGTAAATTTAATTAAAAAAATCAAAGAATAAATTCTGAATCTTTCTTTTTCCTTATTCTCACAGTTTCCTCCAATATCTGCAAAGGATCGGATATTAGTCCTGCTAACCAAATATCAATTACCAGCTCATGGGAGAAGCAGCTGATAAATTGTTCTTGATCCTCTCACAGCTACCATAAAAACTCAGACATCCCTGGTCAATTGATTGTGAGAAACAATGTGAATATTTACTAAAGGTAAGTTTCCATTTTATTTATTTACTAGTTGAAATACCCATTACATAGGTGAGAGGTCAAGACTTGGATTGCAGCTGGTTATTATACAATTCCTTGTAGTCAATTTAAAAATGCACGCCTATTACTAATGGTATTTACTGTAGAAGAGAAGATGGCCTACCTCTGGGAATGAAGCATGTTCACAGATGCTTGATGTGCAAGAGGAGTAAAAAAAAACTCAGAAAAATGAATATGGCTGCTCCAAAATGATAATTAAGAGCCAAGAGAATTGTGAGATTAGGTTGAGTCATAAGCAAATTTCCCCAGAATCAGCGACACAATAAAAAGGCACAAGTGACAGAACAAACAGGATTTTTTTTTTTTTGAGGTTTCCACGCACCTACATGTGCAGAAGGCAGTTGTAGTATTGTTGCAGATTTCATTGTTCGAATTTTGTCATCGAATTGTAATTTGAATGCGTGATTTTGTTTATAGCTTTACAAATTTTTGGGAAATTGTCCCAGTAATCAATTTCCAGTTAATAATCGAATTTAGGTCTGGCAGAAACAAAAATCCGCATTTCAAATTACAATTCGATGACAAAATTTCGACAATGTGAAATCTGCAACAATTACTACAACTGCTTCATCAAAGGAAGGTGCGTGGAAAATAACAAAAACAAAAATCTGATTTGTTCTGTCACTTGGCCTTTTTATTGTGTCGCTGATCTCTGGGGAAATTTGCTTATGACTCAAACCTAATCCACAAATTTTCTCTTGGCTCTTAAATTATCATTTATGGAGCAGCATTTTCATTTTTCGAGTTCTTCTTTTTACTCCTCTTGACACCATCAAGCATCGTGAACATGGCTTCATTCCAGAGGTAGGCCATCTTCTCTTCTACATAAATTACCATTAGTAATTAGGCGTGCATTTTTAAATGACTACAAGGATTGTTATAATAACCAGCTGCAATCCAAGTCATTACTCTCCGCTCAATGGTAATGGGTATTACAACTAGTAAATTAAATAAAATCTGGAAACTTACCTTTAGTAAATATTCACATTGTTTCTCACAATCAATTGACCAGGATGTTCTGAGTTCTATGGTTAGCTGTGAGAGGATCAAAGAACAAATTTACTCACTGCCTTCTCCCAGTTGAGCTGCGTAAGTGATATTTTATTAGCAGGACCTAATATCCGATCCTTTTGCATATATTGGGAGAACTGTGAGGAATAAAGAAAAAGAAAGATTTTAGAATTTATTCTTTGATTTTTTTAATTAAAATTTACAATAAAGTAACATTAGAGAAGATGACTTATGTATCCAATATCTCAAGAAATTGTTTTCCCATAAATGACACTCAAAGTATTGTTTTTTCCATTAGATAACACTCAAGTATTTGTTTTTTCGCATAAAGACACTCAAGTATTTATTATTTCGAATAAATGACACTCAAGTATTTGTTTTTTCCATAAATGACACTTCAAGTATGGTTTCCATAAATAACACTCAAGTATTTGTTTTTTCCATAGCATAACACCTCAAGTATTTGTTTTTCGAAGAATTAAATGACCCTCAAGTATTATATTCCAAAAGACCACTCAAGTATTTATTATTTCCATAATGAACTTTCAAGTATTTATTATTTCCATAAATAACACTCAAGTATTGTTTTCCCAGAAATAACACTTAAAAACAAATTGGGTTACTAGAGATGACTGTGGACTAGGTAGAATTCTACCTCAATGCTGTAAACTTATGAAGGGGTGGGGCACCAGGGTTTCGTTCACATTTCATCTTCGGACAGATGTCTAGTGCACAGCTCAGACACAACTGATTCCCACCTGTTATTGGTTTCTTGTGACAGGTTCTCCCCACCGGTTGCAGGTTGAAATGAAGGACACAACAGGTGAGGTCCAGTTGTGTCCTTCATTTCAAACTGCAACCGATGTGGGGCATACCCATCACAAGAAACCAATAACAAACTCAGAGAGAGAGAGAGAGAGAGAGAGAGAGTAGCAGAGAGAGAGGAGAGAGAGAGAGAGAGAGAGAGAGAGAACAAAGGCACATAAGGTGAACATCACAATGTGTCGCACACATGCAGTGCATCATGACTCAATCATTCATCTGCTCCTACTCTCTGCTCTACGGGGTCCCACTGTTATATTACATCACTGCAAGGACACCAAGTACCACTATGGTGGGCTCAAACTGAGACCTACCTCAGCTGCTGCTGATACTATACTTGTCCTGCTCGCCCCTTTAATACACGTTTTAAAATCCTTGTATCTGACACACATGTTTGTTAACTCATTTCAGTATTACTTATTCACTATTCTCTGAGCATAACTAAACCACCAGTCGAGCTCCTCCCCTGGCCAAACCCAGGACTTGCTTCCTGGTGATCCAAGTTCAACTGCTGGTCAAACTGAAATAAATCCCAAAAACTCAACTGACTCACTAATTCATTCTTGTCCTCAAATCTCATCATCAACCTACAAGAGTTAAACATACAGGCACTTCTTTTTTAGAAAAGGCCACCTGATGCTACACTTTTATGACCCTTATCCTAGATTTTATCTATTTCGACTTTTCAAAACTCCTAGACCATTCATTGCACATCTGGATTTTATGTTCCTAACTACTCGACCAAACCACACATCTGTTTTTGGATTTGTCAAGACCATTATATATATATATATATATATATATATATATATATATATATATTATATATATATGAATTAAACATTTTTTAAAAAGCAATGATATTGTTAGTTCGCTGACTGAATCTGTTTCAACCTTTGGATAAAAGCTGTCTTCTTCAGAGAGCGAAATATTTATGATGGAAAGACGAATAAGTAAACCGTTAAAAAAAACAGGAGGGGTACAAACGAACATTCCATGTTCGGAGCCGGAATTTATTTAAATTTAAAAATGCATATTCTGCGTTAAAAAATAAAATAAATTTTATTTTTAAAAATCAGAAGCATTATAATCCACAAGAAAAACTCAAAAGATTTGTTGTAAAATATATAAAAAATGTTTAAAAAAGTATCAAAAATTTCATGATTCCAGCTACAAGAAAGTAAGTTAAAAGTCCACAGCACAATTCAAAAAAGATGGAAAATTTTCAAAGGATTAGTAATGTTGACAAATCCGTGATGTTGTAGATCATATTAGCCTATGAGATGTAAAAATCTAGATATTTTGTTTTTTCAATTGACAATATGAAGTGAATCCGACAGTATGAATTAAACATTTTTGAAAATATATAATATATATATATATATATATATATATATATGAGTATGAAAAGTGGGAATGAAAAACATCACACAATGCTGTAAAGAAGAAAAACAATTTAAATATATATATATATATATATACACAAAAATATATATATATTACACACACACCATTACCATCCAATGCCCAGCTTACACATACATGCCTATATGTACGGACCCATATGGGTTTCATCATGATTCCACACACACACACATATTTATGCATACACATATACGCACACACCATACTTCATCTTTCAATGTCACCAGTCTGCATACACATACACAATTTAGACTTTATGATTTTTCGCAATCACACACATGCCTACACACACACACACACACACGCCTACACACACACATATGCATACATTTATGGCATAATTTCTTTTCTTTTTTACTTACTACATTTATGATGAAGTATCAAATTCTTCTTCGGTTATTGTGGCATTGTATGTTTCTCCACAGGAAAAAATTGGAGCGTGTCATTTTTGTCTTGATGTGACTGTGACTAAAGAAGATGTATTGCGGACAGGAATGCCATTGTCTGAGACACTGATGGTAAATGTGTATTTTTGCTGTTCTTCTGCATCCAAATTGGAAGTGGTACGGATAATTCCTTTATCTGGGACAATCATAAATGGAACTATGAAAAAAAAGAAAAAAAAAAAAAAAGAAAAAACAAAACAAAGAAATAATTTTAAGAATTTATGAAATAGGGTATTCTTCATTTTAAGATCTATATTAATTAGTTATTATTTTGATTTTTCGGACTGTTGTCCTCATATTTTATTGTAAAATTATACATACTTAATCTTTTCTTAGCATTTTTAGGTGTTTCTTGTCTATCTGAGCATAGCAATGATTCAACCTGGGAAATCATTTTGAATAATTTATCTGTTGAGAAAACAAGGTGTTGAAGAATTTATTAATTTTAGAGGAGGTTACATGCCTCAAATCTTTGTAGAGGGAGTTACATGCCTCCAAATATTGTAGATGAGGTTACATGCCTTCAAACTTTGTAGGTGGGAGGTTACATCTCCCAAGTCTTTGTAGATGGGAGTTATAGCCTCTCTTTGTAGATGGGAGTTAATGCCTCAAATCTTTAGATAGGAGGTTACATGCCTCCAAACTCTTTGTAGATGGGAGGTTACATGCCTCCAAATCTTTGTAGGTGGGAGGTTACATGCCTCCAAATCTTTGTAGATGGGAGGTTACATGCTCCAAATCTTTGTAGGTGGGAGGTTACATGCTCCTCCAAGTCTTTGTAGATGGAGGTTACATGCCTCCAAGTCTTGTAGATGGGAGGTACATGCCTCCAAATCTTTGGTAGATGGGAGTTACATGCCTCCAAATCTTTGTAGATGGGAGGTTACATGCCTCCAAATCTTTGTAGATGGGAGGTTACATGCCTCCAAATCTTTGTAGATGGGAGGTTACATGCCTCCAAATCTTTGTAGAGAGAGGTTACATGCCTCCAAATCTTTAGCTTCACTAATAATACATATAAAGCCTCATCTAAAAAAAACTTCTTAGTCGGATTATTTTATATACATTATATGTATTTATGCTGGAAGGTTACTCTAGGTCTTCTAACCTATTATAAGAATCACACATCAATTCTTATAACGGCATATCAACCCCTTTTGGGTCATTTTATGTCAAAACAAGTCATTTTGATAAAAGTTTCTATTTTTTCAGTTCTTAGTATCTTCAAATTGGTATAAATAATTTTCATTAACTTCATTTGGTTTGGTTTGGTTTAGTTTGTTTAATGGTATAATAACCCTGTGGGTTATTTAATGCCAAAAACTGTTAGAGTGTGAGATGAAAGTTGGTACTCAAGTTTCCTTAATAGATGTAATATTTGTAGATGTATTTCGTGGATGTATTTATAATTTTCCATACATTTTTCTTTTTCTCAAGAAGGATAAAATGTCATAATAATAATAATAGTAATAATAATAATAATAATAATAATAATAATAATAATAACATCTTTTCAGCTAGTATATTAGGTCTGAGACCTGTCAGCTGTTCCTTATAAATATTCATTTTAAATCCACAGAATATTTAATATCATTCCACAGATTATCCAACTTTGCCTTGAGGGAGTTTAGAGATGGGGCATTCACTACTGATGAAGGTAGTTTATTCTATGTATTCACCACTCTGTAGCTAAAATAATTTTGTCTTCCATGTTAATATTCTCAAACAGATCCCTTAGTTTGAAATTCATTAATGTATTTTCCTAGGTCATTAAAAAATATTTAAAACATTCAGTGTTTAATTGGTTTTTGACTGATCGTTTTTTAAAATCTTATTATCCATACATACTAGAAAGAAAGAGGGAGAAGAAAAAAAAGAAGATCCTGACCTTCTTCAATAATTTTATAAGTGAGTTGTTGTTGAGTTGAGTTTTCTGAGATGAAATCTTCATCTTTAGCTTCGATTTCCCCCACAATTGTTCCTCTCATCATGTTCTCAAACACTTCAAAGCTCAAAGATGCAGGGACGATTGGTGGATGGTTTACTGGAACAATTATCTTCACAGTCGTCTCAGAAGATAATCGGGGAAAGCCATTGTCAAAAACTGCAATTGCCAAGGTGTATTCATTCTGCATCGGCTCACGGATCAACGAATTGACAAGAGTTAACTCCCCTTAGAGAAAATGTAGAAAAGAACATTATTGCATTTTGCCAAAAACAGATACAAAGAAATTTATATAAATGAACAGATCATTTGGAATAAGAAGTTTTCTTTATATATATATATATATATATATATATATATATATATATATATATGTGTGTGTGTGTGTAAGAATGGAAAGGGAAATGAATTTGACAATATGAGGAAAAAATGAGTAAAGAAAAGAAATGTAGATGGATAAAAATGAATTTAATCGATATCACTTTTAATCGATATCACTTACACACGTGTTTCGGTCCGTTTATCAAAATGTATACGGATTACGCTATTATTATTATTAAAATAATCAATTAATAAATTATCATTATTTCAACTTCATCTGATTATTTTAATAATAATAATAGCGTAAACTGTATACATTTTGAATAAACGGACGAAACACATGTGTAAGTGATATCGATTAAATTCATTTTTATCCATCTACATTTTTTTTCTTTATCATTTTTCCTTCATAATAATATTATAATATATTAATATATATATATATATATATAACACACACACACAATAACATTATATAAAAAAATCTCAGACATAGAATCTGATGACAATATTCTGTGTTCTGTTAAACATAAGGAACTTTTAGTAATTGAAATATATTTATGATTTTTTAGTGGTAATAACTAGGTAGACTACACTACTCATTTTTCTCTTCGTGTTTTCACTTGTATCTGCATCATGGTCTTTATTTTTCTCTTTTTAATTTGTTTGTTGCTCTATTAATATACGGCATTTTTGGAAATTCAAATATATTCATGATTTTTTAGTGGTAATAACTAGGTAGACTACACTACTCATTTTTTTCTCTTGTGTTTTCACTTGTATCTGCATCATGGTCTTATTTTTCTTTTTAATTTGTTTGTTGTTCTGTTAACATACAGCATTTTTTGCAAATTCAACAACTGTGGTACCTTGACTTACATGTTTCATTTTTTCCCTTCCCGCTCGTAAATCAATTTCCAAAATGTCCAATTTTTTAATGTTTTTTTTTTTGTAAATAAGAAAAATAGCACTGTACTGTATAAAAACATAACAAAATAGGATGTGCAACTGTAATATATCTATTGCTTATTTTTTTTAATAATATTTTTCTTTGGCTATTTCTCTGAATGTTTGAGATGAGGCTTGAAGATTAGTATTATCTGCGTTATTTGGACTCTTGTCCCCATCTTCATTGATATTTGTACAACGTTTCTGCCAATATGTGCTCTGGCCTTCTTCAGGTATTTCTTGTCGCGACTTGGGAACCTTCTTGGACTCGGGAACCTTCTTTTCTTACAACAAGAAAGTTCTCGAGCTCGAAACGTTGAACAAATAACAATGAAGATGGGGACAATAGTCTGAATAATGCAGATAATACTAATTTTTCTTTGGTGTAATAAATTTGGAAACTTAAATGTTTTTAGTGAACTTATTAACATAAGTACTCTTAAAAGGAGCCAGTTTAGTTCAGTCGGTAAAGCATTTGCCTAGAAATTGAAAGGTTCTGGTTTCAATACCGGACCATGCCAACTCAGCACATGAGTAGCACCGCTTGGGTAATCTGATCATAGTTATTTATCTTAGTAGTCTAAGTGTAAATTTGTGGTTAAACTTTCAATGAAGATTATAAGTGGTCAAGAGAATACACCTTTGTTTAAGACATCAGTTAAACATCTTTGTAATTTGTGTGACACAATCAGAATTTCTGTTTGCGTTTACAATTTATTATTGAGAAAATAAAATTTGTTTTCTCTTTGCAAGTCAGAAGAAGTAATTATGTTAAAATGAAAAACATTAAAATCAAAATATTAGATAAAGGTTAATTCTTCTGAATTTTCAAATTCAATCAAAGGTCACCATAGTGAAAGGGCTGAAAGCTTGATTTTATGGTTTTTCTTTACAAAATTTGTAAATGAAAATTTACCAAGTTGTACCAAGGACAGGGAATCAAGGTGGGGGGGGGCGTATCGAGACAGGGAATCAAAGGGGGGGGGCTGTACCAAGGAGAGGAATCAAGGGGGGGCAGATTGAGGACAGAAATCAAGGGGGCATATTGAGGATAGGGAATCAAGGGTGGGGGCCATACTGAGGACAGGGAATCAAGGAAGGTCTTATAAAGAACAGTGAATCAGAATTACAATACTATGGCCAGATGTTCAAGAAAGATGGTATTTTAAACTGAAGTGGGATATCAATTGATTAACGAATAATTGTAAACTGATCCTCTCTTATTGCATTAAATTAATTAATAAGATAAATAAAAGCAATAGTGTTGCTAAATTATTTGCCTCTACCTTGTAACCATGGTTACAAGTAGAATTCATTTTCAAATGATATTCAGTAAGAATGATTGATAATAAATTGATAATGATTTTTTTTTTTTTTTACTTTTGGTGTTATGAAGAAATTAAAGTCCTAATTGATGAACAGAGTGAAATTTTTCTGGGAATTTCACTAACATCAGGGTAAAAGTATGTGTACCCTGCCATGGGGTGGTAGGGTTGACATTTTGGTCTTAGGCAGTGTCATGCTCCGGCACTTCTGTCTTGGATCAGAGTGTAATAACTATACCTGTAGAAATCTGTTAAGTTTATTACAGAAAAAAAAGTTATAATTATGAATCTATACATTAATACACTTGTACCTACCTACATGTGTTATGCTCTGTCATCACCTCAGATAAATAATGGATTATTCCATTTTGATTCCTAAGATATGAATACATGTGTTTAAATGTTATATCCTGTCATCACCTTAGATAAATAATGGACCATATCCTTGTAATTGTAAGGGAAAAAAAGAATGTGCTATATGCTAGAGAGGAAAAGAAAGCAAATATAGAAAGAAAGAAAGGAGATAGGAAGCGATAGCACTTATTGTCTGTTCAATTAAATAGAAAAAAAATCAGAAAAGAAAGAAAGAAAAAGTTAGAAAAAAAAGGGAAAATAAAAGAGAAAAGGAATTCTGCCAGAGATTATTATACTTTTTACATATTGAATTTTTTTGCAATAGCTCTTAACATTAAATGCTGTAATAGTCAAATTATCATACCGTGTTATATCCACCGTTCTTGCTAATAAAAATGAATATCTAAATATTTATTCATTTTGAACTGATTAGAAAAAATAGTTTCATACTTCCTAGCAAATCTATCTGTGGGTTAAAACTCTACAAATTTATGCAAATGACATGCAAATTCATGCAAATCATGCTATTTGTTTTTACTATAATCTAATAATGAACATTTACAAACCATTTTTAAAAAGTTCCTTTACTTTTTATGTTTGTTCTTGAACGTTTTTTTCTCTGGAAATTTTTACAGCTTTCTTTTTAAAAAACAAATTTTATTAATATATAAATGCAATTTTATACAGCAATCTATTGTAGACGTTTCAGATGAAAACATTTCTTCTCATTTTAATAAAGTAATGAAGACCTTTTCATTTAAATCTGAAGTTTTTTTTTTTTCATCTTTTATTTTTTACATTTCTTTATGGAAAATTTTAAATTCCAATTCCTAGTCATTAAAATCTTCAACAAAATTGAACCAATTTCTTATAAAATGTGTCACCGAGACTATACGTAGAGATTTTAGTTTTATAGACAAACAGAAAGTGTCATTTATATATTGGATATTCCTGAAAACAAAAAATGTATAGCAAGATAATGAATAAACAAACCAAACAAAAATATTTATATTCAAGTAGTAAAGTAAAGTCGTCGGGGCGGCCTAAAGTCGGCATCAGCCAGACAGCAAGGGAGTCTATCCCCTTTTCACTAGTTCTAGACCAGGGATATTGATTTTGGATTTGAGGTGGAGCACCACACCTACCATCAGCTTCCCACTTTACTACAAAGATCCAAACTGTGCTACTCGTGTGCTGAGTTGCGAGAGCGGGTAACGAAACTGGAACCTTGTGGTTCCAAGGCTGAGTAGTAGCTAGACATGGTTTTGTCTCTCTGGGAAACCCATTTCAAAGCGACTATTTGGCAGAATAAAAATATCTCAGGATATGACAAAAACCTGACACATTCAAGAATAACCAAATGACAACTTAAAAAAAAAATCTTCCCTTATTTTTGCCGCCAAGTCCTGGTGGGTCTGAATACCAACTATTCCTGAAGTCAGTAGCAGTCCAATAGTCAAAGACAGACAGATATCCCAGACTCTGAACCAAAAAATATAATTTCCAAATTTTACGATGATAACCAAGTTTATATCAAAGGACTTTAGGACTGACACACAAGTGAGTAATTGAAGAAAAGTAAAATACTAAAGATATTATGTAGAAATAGGAAAAACAAAGTGTTCCAAAAAAGATGAATTATTATGATGTTTATGTTGACGTTTAAACGTTTCGGTTTATGTGAAATCTCCTTCAGGACAGAAGTGAAAAAGATTTTTTGTTCTAAAGGTGATGGATGTTTTTGAATGACTTGAGTTTGGAATGTGTATGGAGAAAAAGACTCATAACCGTTCATTGATCAGAGTTCATATTAAAACTTCATGATGTGATTGGTACACATGAAGACGAAAGTCAAGACATGATGGGAGTACACATGAGGTCGAAAGTTAAGACGTGATTGATACACGAGGAGATGTTGAAAATATGTGACATATTCCAATGTTTGTTCCATGGGAACATCTCACCACTTCAACACCTGATGATGGCACTAGGTAATGCAGAAAGTACTAGTGTAAGTGGATTCACTCATCAATTCCTGAAAAAAGATGGCCAGACAATTGGAAAGGATAGAAAAGAAGCTCATCAGACAAGAATTGTCCATCGAGTTCAACAAAACATGTGAGGGGATTGTCTTCCCACGGTGTTGCCGTTTGTTCCCACTAGGGGACCTCTGGTATTTAAGCGCCTGGTTAAACTTCTCTTCCTCTTTTCTACCTCTCCTCGTTGGTACCCACATGGGTTAGACAATTGTCATTCCTATCTCGTTGGGCTTCGGCCTTCAACGCCGGTTACTTGTCACTGTAAGTGATTATAACAGCATGGACTATTCTTAGTCTCATGTCTGTACCTTTATAATATGTGTACTTTATATTATCTTGTCAGTGACTTTTATGTATGTATGTTTATGTACACTATTCTATTTTCCATTGTTTATGTATCTTGTTTATTCATGTGCTGTATTATATAAAATGTTTTGTCTCAGAAATGTGTCGGAGTTGTATGTTCAATTCTGACTTTGAACCTTACACATGCATAAAAATATATAACCTAAATGTTCCTAAGTATATTGCAACCACTACAAAAATTAATCTTACAAACTTCCCTACATACATAATGAGTGAATAAAAGTTTTGGTATATTTGTTTACTAAGTCTTACCTGTGATATTACTGTTATGCAAGCATAAAAATAATATATATATAAAAACCCCAAAAGACAAATTCAATTTGATCAATGAAAAAATATTCGGTAATTTATAGAGGAAGTGCGTCCCGGTCTCCCGCCTCAAAAACCGCTACCCGGTGACTATCAAAATAACAACCCAAGCTCGTGAATTCTTGTATATTTATCATAATTTGTTGTAACTCTTGTTTAGATATGAAGATGGATATATAGTTTTGAATAGACTAGATAGATAGATAAACGAACAAAATAATAGAATAGATACGAACAAATGGAGATAGAAATGTATTTGGGGTGGGGCGCTTCTTTTTTTGTCGTAATCTTTGTTTATTAAACTAAAAACAAGACATTAACAAACATGAATAAAAAAAATCTTAGTATTTAAAGTAATATAGATAAATATGAACAAATTGAGATAGATAGATATGAAGATGGATAGTTTTGAATAGACTGAGCTGGGTCTTATTTAATAGTCACCGGGTAGCAATTTTGAGGCAGGAGACCGGGATGCACTTCCTCATAAATTACCATATTTCTGTTGATTCTTGAGTGATCAGCGAGACAATTTTGGAAAAAAAAATCTTAAAAACCAAAACTTTTTGGCAGAAAAATATTGGCATCAAAAATAATCTGAGAACTGAATTTTTACCCAAATGTCATGAAGATCAATTAGATACAGAGCCAATTGCTTGGGGGGCATGAAAAATGACAACTCATGCCCAAGAAAATATCAAAGTTGAGAAAAAGTACAAAAAATAAATTCTGGAAGTTCTGATCAATATTGTCTGCTAGACATATGGCGCAAAAATTGAAAGCAAAAACATACTTAATGGTAAGGAATTAAGTTGTCATCAAAAATAAAACTAGTTTTGAAAAAACAAAAACCAATACTAGAAACCCAGAAACAGTTGAAAAAATTGAAGAAGGAAAATGGTACTTCAAATTAATATTTGTGATATTGTCTGACTGAGAAATGGAGAAAGTATTGCTATTAAAAGAATCAGACGGATATATAATATATACATACATACACACATATACTCATTTACGTATACTATACATTATATGTATACGCACATATACTCATAACATATATATATACATATATGCACACATATACTCATTTACATATATATAACATATATATGCATACGCACATATACTCATTTACATTATATTATAACACATTTACTATTTATCATATATATAATACATATACATACACACATTTACTCAGTTTACATATATATACATACGCACACATATATATCTTTCATACAATTTAATATATATACATATTAGATCATATATTGCATACGCACATATACTCATTTACATATATATTACATATATATATGCATACGCACAATATACTCATTTACATATATATACATATATATATAATGCAATTACGCACATATACTCATTTTACATATATATACATAATATATATGCATACGCACATATACTCATTTACATATATATACATATATATATATGCATCTACGCAACATATACTCATTAATATATGATACATTA
Organism: Doryteuthis pealeii; assembly: GCA_023376005.1. Taxonomy (NCBI): domain Eukaryota; kingdom Metazoa; phylum Mollusca; class Cephalopoda; order Myopsida; family Loliginidae; genus Doryteuthis; species Doryteuthis pealeii. The sequence goes on from JALAJA010000750.1 coordinate 31,264, forward strand.
TATATATATATATATGCATACGCACATATACTCATATATAACTTATATATGCATACGCACATATACCTCATATATATATATATATATGCATACGCACATATACCATTTACATATACATACATAATATGCATACGCACATATACCATTTACCATATACATACAGTATAATATGCCATACGCACATATACTCATTTACATAACATACATATATATGCATACGCACATATACTCATTACAAATACATACATATATATATATAATGGTACATTGTAATTCAGTTATAAAATCCAATGAATAAAAAAGCAATTTACTAATTGATAAATGAAAGAGGATAAAAGTTGTCATTTGCATGAAAGCCAATTATATATATAATATATATAATATTATATTATATACATTCACCCGGATAGAAGTAGCATTAAGTCTAGCACACGATGAGATGTAGATGTCAAAACACAGTGTCTGTGGATGACTATTATATGATCCTAAAAGCCTAGTAGAGCTCTCTAGATGGACTTTAACAAACTTTCACTGCTTAGCATAAGGCATTACCCGTCTACTGTTTACAGATTTATGTTCTCTGGTGGTCGTAACATACGTCATGATATATGTATTTATCAGTTAAATGTTCGCTCTTACTGACAGCCACAGATGCTGAGAGAAAGGAGTCAGACTGATTGAAAAGTCAGTCAAGGTTTCGCTCTCGCTAGAAGCTGTTAAGTCTAGCCACACGTTGAAATAAATGTCAAACGTGTCTGTGGTATAGAACTATATAATATACATACCTCATAGGCAATACACATCCACATCACATAAATGTTATAAACAAGCCACCAGTTTTAAAAAACAATTTTTGCTACATACCCAATCGCGTGAAAAACCGACATAATAACGCTTAAAAATCTTGATTTTTAACATCATCAACCATTCGACGGACGGTTTTGACATCTCAACCACTCTCAGGTCTGATCTCTCTCC
>JALAJA010000751.1:0-5000 GCA_023376005.1 Doryteuthis pealeii
ATCCCTCTCTGTTTCAATCTTTTTATCATATTCTTATTTAGTTCCATTAGCCTTTCTAATTTAATGTAGTATTTTTATTATATTAAAACTTAAATACTTGTACCCGAAGAGTGCATATATTTGCTAGTTAATTTAAAGAAACAGCATGTACTTTATACCATAAACGAAATCAGCTAGACACCCCAGTTGGTATATTCCCCTCTTAGATACAAGAGAATTTACTGAATGTCTTGTCTATCCATTGTTTTCAATGTTGACTGTGCTGAGAAAAGATAAGATAACCCAATAATAAGATAGTGTCATGCCTCCCCCCCACATTACAGTCTCTCAGGGCATCCAAATCCAATAGTAGATGATAGGTAGGAAGGGGGGGGGGTTAACAGGTTCAATGGTAAGGAGGCTGCACTGCAGTGATAAGTAATTAATCTAGTGATACCATATGTTGAGCAGCATTCTGATTCCTCTGCATGCCAACAAGGTGGTGGTAACGGTGGGATTCATCAAGCCACGGGGACCATCAGATACTCTTCTGCCAACATCATTGTTGGCTGCAACCATTGCTCTGGAAAAAGGAATAATCTAGAAGGTAGAAATCTCGAGCATATCTTCACATTCAGCTCGCCATGATCCTACTATTAAATCTAGGACTAGTAGTATACCAATAGAAATCAACTTCCCAGCAAGGTCAGACCTGTCAGAAAATGAATCTCCTCAACCATATTTCACTGATAATCATATTCCGTATCATTCTCATACTACAATGAGAGAAAAAATGTAATTGATTATTGAATATCAGAATTAGTCATAACCAATAGTATGATACCTTGGAGCTTCATTCAAGTGAAAAGATACAAAATATTTTGCATTATTATTTAGAAAAGAAAATACTATTTCTCTGAATTTTTTGAGATGAGGCTTGATAATTTTGATTATTCGGACTATTGTCCTCATCTTTATTGTTATCTATACTATTTCTCTGAATTTTTGAGATGAGGCTTGATATTTTGATTATTCGGACCTATTGTCCTCATCTTTATTGTTATCTGCACAATTGAACAAATGGTGTAATGGATATAGGTCTTGAGTTAATACAGTTCTAAGTGACAGTTATCTCTAGGCTGCATGTTCAGTCTTGGTCAAGGGCAACAGTAACATAGAATAATTAACACAGTTTAACACTTGTACCCAGTCAGGATTAGTGGAATGAGAACAGTCTGTCCCCATGGATTGAATAAAGGGTTAGGTTTTGAGGTTCCAAGAAGGTTCCTGAGTTCGAGAAAATTCCCAAGTCTGACAAGATATACCTGAAGAAGGCCTGAGGGTACATTGACCGAAATATTGTGCAGATAACAATAAAGATGAGGACAATAGTCTGAATAATCAAAATAATACAAAAAGAAAATAGTACCATTGCATTAAAAGAAAAAAGTGATGTTTTAATCAGGAGAATCAAATACATTTAAAAGCCTGGTTGGTGGGGCTTAGAATACACTGACTGCATCTTCTGCAGAGGGGTAAAAACCCCTCAAAAGGGGCATCCTGGATATGACACTAAACTGTATCTAATAGTGAAGCACCAGTTCAGTAGATCTTCATTGCTATTACACCCACAGTGACTCTGACCGAAAGTGGTAGTATTTATTAGAATTCCATCTATGGGTCAAAATAGATCAGTTTGAAAATGATTAGTATTGAACAGAAATATTTGAAACATACAACTGTGTGCAAATTATTTGAATTAGATAGAAATACTTGATATTATAACTGTGTGCAAAGAAATGATTATAGACAATTAAAAAAAAGTTAAAATAAAGAAAAATGCAAGGGAACATTGAAAATATAGTTATGATTATGATCAAACATTTAGAAATTAATCTAATTTCAGCATTAAATAACCCATAAGAAGCCATTAAACAAATAAATCAAGCCAAATACATATATAAAATCAAATAATAATTAGGTTTGGTAGTTTTTACTTGAACACAAGAGGAACAAAAAGATTTGCTATTTGAATTTGAGTTTTACAAATTGTAATCATCTAAGAATCAAATTGTAGGCATTTATGGCTTTTAGTTAAAATATTTTTTATATAAAAAAAAAAGTAAGTTGTCGGAGTGGCCTAAAGTCAGTATCAGCCAATCAGCAAGGGAGTCTATCCTCTTTTCACTAGCACTAGACTAAGGAGATTGTTTTTTTGCACCTGAGTTGGAGCGCCACACCTACCATCAGCTCCTTACTTTACAACACAGATCCCTGTACTACTCATACGCTGAGTTGGCAGGGGCCGGTATCGAACTAGGAACCTTGTGGTTTCTAGCCGAACGCTCTACCGACTGAGCTAACCTGGCCCTAATATTATATTATATTCTGATGGGTTTTTAAAAAATCTCCTAATATAGTATACAAAAAAAATAAAAAAAATAAAATAAATACTTCAATGGTTAATTCTAAGCCAAGTCTATTCTGTTTAGAACCGCAATAAATCTTTTCCCCTCCCAATAATTCTTTCTCAATGAAAAAATGGAGACTGAACAACAAAACTTGCTAAAACAAATTTTAGGTAACAAACTGAAAAATTCTATCTAATCATCAAATTATTTAGTTTTGTATTATTTGGATTTTTCAGACTGTTGTCCTCATCTTTATTATTACATACACATCATTTCAGCTAATGTACCCTCCAGCCTTCTTCAGGCATCTATTGTCATAATTGGGAGCCTTCACAGAACTTTGTTGAACCGAACCCATTATTCAATCGACCGGGATAGACTGTTCTCATTCCATTAACCATGACTGGGTATAAGTGTTAAGTATTCTATGTTATTATTTCCCATAGTCAGGATTGAACCTGCAACCTACAGATGATTGTCACATTGAACTGTATCAACTCAATCCTTATATCCCTTGCATCATGTGTCCAACTGGAAGAAGGCCAGAGGGTACATTGGCTGAAATGTTGTGTAGATAACAATAAAGATGAGGACAACAGTCCCAAAAATCCAAATAAAACAAATTATCAAGCCTCATCTAAAAAATTCAGACAAATAATATTGTTTAGTTTTGTTAATACAGAAAATGACAAATGCTAAATGTGAGGGAGGGAAGTATTGTAATAAGTTTAGTGGGTAATGTTAAAACAAAACCTTTGTTTATGTATTTGGGTTTTAAATGCATTTGACAAGTTTAGTGGGTAATGTTAAAACAAAACCTTTGTTTATGTATTTGGGTTTTAAATGCATTTGACAAGTTTAGTGGTAATGTTAAAACAAAACCTTTGTTTATGTATTTGGGTTTTAAATGCATTTGACAAGTTTAGTGGGTAATGTTAAAACAAAACCTTTGTTTATGTATTTGGGTTTTAAATGCATTTGACAAGTTTAGTGGGTAATGTTAAAAACAAAACCTTTGTTTATGTATTTGGGTTTTAAATGCATTTGACAAGTTTAGTGGTAATGTTAAAACAAAACCTTTGTTTATGTATTTGGGTTTTAAATGCATTTGACAAGTTTAGTGGGTAATGTTAAAACAAAACCTTTGTTTATGTATTTGGGTTTTAAAATGCATTTGACAAGTTTAGTGGGTAATGTTAAAAACAAAACCTTTGTTTATGTATTTGGGTTTTAAATGCATTTGACAAGTTTAGTGGGTAATGTTAAAACAAAACCTTTGTTTATGTATTTGGGTTTTAAATGCATTTGACAAGTTTAGTGGTAATGTTAAAACAAAACCTTGTTTATGTATTTGGTTTTAAATGCATTTGACAAGTTTAGTGGGTAATGTTAAAACAAAACCTTTGTTTTTGTATTTGGGTTTTAAATGCATTTGACAAGTTTAGTGGGTAATGTTAAAACAAAACCTTTGTTTATGTATTTGGGTTTTAAATGCATTGACAAGTTTAGTGGGTAATGTTAAACAAAACCTTTGTTTATATTTGGGTTTTAAATGCATTTGACATTAAAATACAATTATCATTTTATCCTCAACTTTTCTCAGGATTCAAAGTAAATGCAAACAAAATTTGATGGAATTTGATCTCTATTTTGCTATTTCATTTTCTAGCAATTTTGAATTTAAACTCACCAGCCAATAGTTTATGGTCAGCATGACAAGGTCAGGTCTATTATTTCCCCAAATCTTACATGCTCTTTGCAGTTAATTGGCAAAAAGGTTGATATGGATTATAATGATATAAACAGCAAGTGCATGATTTGTACACTTGATATATTTTACAAGAACAGGCCAGTACCTAATGATTTATAAGAACAGTTAATTTGTTCAGGTTGTCAGCAAGAAAAAAATAAGTGGTAAAATAAATCAGTGTAGTGGCTTATTGACAGTATCAGCTGGATAACGAGGGAGTCTATCCCCTTTTTGCTAGCACTAGACCAGGGATATTGTTTTTGCTGACGTGGAGTACCACACATAACGTCAGCTCCCCACTTTACTACACAGATCAGATTACCCAGTTAATTTGTTCAGGTTGTCAGTAAGAAAAAAATAAGTGGTAAAATAAATCAGTGAAGTGGTTTATTGACAGTATCAGTTGGATAGCGAGGGAGTCTATCCCCTTTTTGCTAGCACTAGACCAGGGATATTGTTTTTGCTGACATAGAGTACCACACATAACGTCAGCTCCCCACTTTACTACACAGATCAGATTACCCAGTTAATTTGTTTAGGTTGTCAGTAAGAAATAAAGTAGTAAAGCAAAATGAAAGTGGAGTGGCTGCCTATTATTAGTATCAACTGAACATTGATAGTCTATTCCTTTTTTTTACTAGCACTAGACCAGAAAGATTGATTTTGGTTCTAAGATAGAGTGCCACACCTGCCATCAGCCCCACACTTAACCACAGATTACCCAAGCTATGCTACTCATGTGCTGAGTTGGTGAGAACCGGTATTGAACATGGAACCTTGTGATTCCTAGGCAGATGATCTACTGACTGAGCTAAACTGGCTGTATATAAGAAAAAAAAAAAAAAAAGAAGAAAAAATCA
>JALAJA010000751.1:7500-28323 GCA_023376005.1 Doryteuthis pealeii
CTGGCTGATACCAACATTAAGCCACCGAGACTAACTAATATTCAAAGATCTACAATTAGAATAACAGTGATCTTCATGCCATGGTATCTTTCAACAAAAATTCTATTGGTTCAATACATTCTCAGAAGATTTGCATATATATATATATATATATATATATATGTATGTTCATAAATCACCTGTAGAGATTTGTGTAGACCAATCAGTGTTTTTAATGTGGATATTTTTATCCATATATACTGAACACTTGACCATGTTCTGTAAGTTGCTACAGAGTGTATTCAGTTATGCTCAGTCTTTTTTGTCTGGTGACTGGACGCTAGTCACAGCCTTCCTGTGAAGGTGAGTGATGTTCATATATCACTAGAAAAATAATACATTTCAAATCAAACAAATGACTAACAACAATTTACCCATAAAATCAACAATAAAACAAGTGTTATCATTATTGACAAATCTGAAGATTATAGCTGGAAAAAAATATTGAATACCATGTTATTATCTAATAACCACTAAGTTACTTATTTTTAGCCATCATAAATGCAGAACTACACACATACACAAATGTTTAGTTTATCACTACGATTAGAGGCATCTTTTAGATGAACTAATTAGAAACATTCAATCAAAAAGTTTCAGTGATTAATAGTTTTCCAGGATAAAGACGTACATGAAAATATACAACACTATAAATAGTTTGTATTATTTAGATTTTTTAGACTATTGTCCTCATCTTTACTGTTATGTACACAATGTTTTGGCCGATGTGCCCTCTGGCCTTCTTTATGAGTTTTTTTTTTGTCAAACTCTGGAACCTTCACAAACTTCAAACCAAACCCTTTATTCAATCCATTGGAGTATATCGTTTTTCATTCAGTTAACCATGACTGGGTACAAGTGTTAAGCTATGTTATTTGCATTATTTTTGATTCAAAGTTCTGTGAAGACACAATTCCAAACAAATAGTTCCCGAATTTGACATGAAACATCTCGAAGAAGGCCTAAGGGCACATCAGCCAAAATGTGTATATAACAATGAAGACAAGGACAACAGTATAAAAAAAAAAAAAAAAAAAAAAAAAAAAAAATCTAACTAATACAAATATCAAGCTTCATCTAAAAAATTCAGATAAACAGAGGTAGGTTTTTTAATTTACTTGTTTTTATCTTTAAGAAAGATAAACTAAACAGTAATTATTTGTGTATATAAGACATACGATTTTTCTATATTTTTCAGCCCAAAAGTTAGGAGTGCCTATTATACAAGCTAACTAAATAATTAGCTTTTTTCCAGCCATGTCTTACTATATTCAGTATAGCATGACCAAAAGTAAGTTATATCAATAGTCAAGACTTTGTGCCTTTTTCTGAGTGCATTTGCTCTTAATACTGTTTAAATTTTCTAATTTAAAACAATGTAAATTGGAGGTGTTTAGTGTAATGGTTATCATCATAGCAAATGGATATGATGAACCAAGTTCAAATACTGGACAAGCCTGCATTTCACATAGTGCTAATACTCTTGGGCAAGGTATGAATCTAAACTATTCTCCCTCAGCTATGGGTAAACAGTAGGCAGACTGGCTCTTAAACTATGGTATGGCAACCTGTCTAGGAGAAGGAAAACCCTGAACTCAAACCTGTTAAAACTCTGCTTAAAAGTTGTCTGCTCATTGGGCAAATATGAGGCCTAATAGGCCGAAATGTACATACAGAGATTGATTTTCTCGATTTGTTTAGCCTTACATTTAAATACAGTGCATATATTATTAATTATAATTAACTTTCAAAATTAGGTACGACTTCAATTAAGCACATATTCTCCCAAAAATTGCGGCTAAAAAAGCCATACCATAAAACACATCGCTGTGTATTTACTTCTCATATAACATAATGTTAAACTATATAAATTCTTATTTTTAGTCGATATAAACTTGATAAAAAAACAAATAAAATGTTGAACAGATATTAAAACTTCAGTTAAACTTAGCTGCTGCAAATACCAAAAAATAGTCAGTGCATATTTATATCAGGCACAAAACTCCATTGGGTCTGTCAGCCGAATCTTTCCACTGTAAAGTAATATTCGCTCATCAGTCGACTCGAAAATGTAAGTCCAACTGTTTTTCTCCACTGTAAAAGACCATCACCAAATGGGCTCAAACACTTTGCCTTTATCTCTGTAAACACTTTTCGTATGCAAATAATAATGTCACCAAATCAAATGCGATCTACAATAATCAGGAGTTTGCGCCGTGACTGCCCCTCTTCGTAGCCTAACGGATTAGAGTTTGTGTCGGACTAGACGCCATCTACATATGCAGCACGCGACTCGTTGTCTCTTTGAATGACAAAGACAATCTGACTCATCGACGATAGCTGGATGTTCGCCATGCTGGTCATTTCTACTACAATATTATACATAATTTTTGTTGTGTTTTGTTTTTTTTTTAGAATTATGCCAACCAAAATTAGAGGTGTCATAAATGCATCTTATTCCCAAATAGTAACAGTAAGAGGACTGTTCATGTCTGAAATCACCCTAGGAGGTCCAGAAGAAAGCAGCGGCAACAAAGCACTGGCACATCAACATCTTCAGGGACAGCTTTCACATGTGACATCTGTGGTTGAGAATGTTTTTCTAACAATGGATTTTACAGTCACAGGAGGTGCTGTAACTTTAGGGGCACAAAAACTATATTATAGTCTTCCAAGACCGAAATGCCAATAACAGTAAGTAATAAGACTAAGACACACATGACCATTCATTTAGATGCTCAAGAGAAGAAAGAACAACATTTAATCAATAAACATCAATTACTGAAAAGTGAATCCAAAGTGTTTTATATAGGAAATTTGAGGAATGAATTTGTTGAAATTAAATGAACAATTACTCACCGAACATTGAATTCAAAAAGTAGACAACAGAAAAATCTTTAATACAAAATTATTTTAAAAACTTACTTTATTCTTTGAATTAATTTTTAATCTGATTCTTAATTCTTAATCTTAAATTTATTCATTGTTCACATTCTTTCCATAGCCAATGATTGATTCTGCAGTTTAAAAATTTTGTTAATGATAAAAAAGTCCATTTCAATCTAATCTACCAATTTAAATGTTAAGTGTTTAAATTTCATATTCAGCAGATTTTTATCAAAATTCAATTTCCATTAAGACAACTTTTAAAAGAAATAAATAACTATTTTATACAGAAACATTTTCCTAAGTTTTTAATTAAATATTACAGACATTAGCATAGTTCTGATTTTTAAAATGACAAGATAATTCATGTATGAATAGGCAATTTTTGCCTAGACCAGGTATAGTATTTGTATCCATAGAAATCCCAGTTATTTTAAAAAAGAATGTATATGATATAAAATATGCAGATGAAAACAGTTATTATTTCAAAGTATATAAATTTAATATTTTCTTAAGAATAAATACACAATACAAAAACAAATATGAGGTTCATTCAATAAATGAAGTGAATTTCACCTAAGGAGTTGGCAATAGAAAGCACTGTTTACAATTGCACCTTTTTCAAGGAAATCAATAGTTAATGGTCCTTTCATGTCCCAGAAGACTTAGCATGACCTTGTTTACAGACTGCTGCTGCCCAGAACTTTTCTTTACTGGAGAATCAGTCTGTTTCCACCCCATAGACGTCTTTTCCACTCAGCTAGTAGTGCAAACTCGTGTTTAACCCATTTGTAAACATTTCTTTTTGACTAAATATGCTTTCATACACATCCATATTCTTCTGTAAATTTCATATGTTTGCACTTCTTAGCCACCAAAAATTGTTTAGAGACCTCTGTTCATGCCTGAGCCCATTTGATTTTCCCACCATTTTGAATAGCGACAAAACAAATACTTTCGTGAGATTAAACTCATGTTTGCTATAAACCAATTCAAAACAATGTAGAGTTTACATTTATGAATAAAGGAATTTTAAAAAAATGAGACATTACAAAAAATAAAATAATCATCTATGTACAAGAGTCATTCATTGACTAAGGGAATTAAAAGAAGAAAAAAAAAAAGAAAAAGAATCCCCTTATTAATTGAATAACCCTCATACATAGATGATTATTTTGTAATATATATAATTTAATAAATTTTCAAAAGGTACAAATAATACTATGATCCTAGACAGAATATAGATAATACACTCTTATTGTAGTAGAAGTTACAGACAAAGAAAAGTCAGAATCATTATATAGATAGTAGATAGTTATAAAATTTGTATGATACATTATCAAGATAATTCCCTATACAGTTTTCTTAATATCTAACTCCAGATATAAACCATACTTTGTTTTACTGCGTAAATAATTCAATTGTACATTCATTACTACATTTATTGAATTCATTGATTTTTGATGTTTTTCATGCTTTGCTTCAGGTTATCAAGAGAACAGGATTTTGTAATGCAGCTGGATGCAAGCCAAAGAGAGAAAAAAATAAAAATATAATGAATCATACAAAACCATAAGAAACATTTTTAATTCATTGTATGATAAAAGCTTTTTATTTTCCAACCAGGCAAAGATATGAATAGTTGAATAATTCACCAACAAAATCATTTATAATCATTAGAAAAAAGTATTGAGAAATTATTTCATGTACTGTAAGTTTGATTCAAGTGGTGACAATACAATTGGCAGTATTTCAAGTGTTTTGGAAAAATTAATCAGTTTTAAACTAAACAATATATTTTTTAATAACATTGATCTTTTATTCTGACCATATTGAATAAACTAAATTTAAAGATAAAAAAGAAAATTTATTTGACACATACAAGTGTTTCTCAGAGTCACAACAAAATTATAACATATATCTAATAATATATAAGACATAAAGGTATTTCCCAAGGTACATGAATTAAATATACAATAGTATAAGTTTAATTTGTTCAGCTTGTAACTCAATTTCCTTGTATATCAAATCAGTTTTCTCCACTAAAAAAAACTGAAATGCCATTAATCCATTCAAGTCCCACCCTAAAAAAAAAAAAAACGGCCTTTATTTTGTTGTTTTTTTTTCACAAACAAAAAAAATAGCACTGTACTGTATAAAAACAATCAAATAGAATGTAACAAATTAAATGCTTAACATGTAATGTATTTTGTTTAAATAATATTTTTCTTTCGCCATAGTAATTTGAAAACTAAAATGTTTTATTGAACTTATTAACCTAAGTGAATCTGAAGATTGCTCATACCGTAATTTTATACACACACACAAATAATAAAAAAATCGAGTGACATGACAGCGCATGACTCGGAAACACTAATGTGGCCACTCGTAATCAAGGTATCACTGTATTTAATTAATAAATAAGACATACACAAGATGTTTTCTCAAGGTAGATGAATTAAATATACTGAGGATTTGGAATGGAATCTAAAAACTTGTGATATCAATGTATATAAGCTCAAGGTGAAAGAGAAGGATGTGTAATTTTAGATAAACAAAAAAAAAACGAAAAAAAGAAAAAAAAAGAATTTTTGCCAAGGTCAGGGCTTTTAAATTTTGAGCATTACCTCAGACATAAAATAAAATTATTATTTAGTTTTTTAAATTGTTAAAAATCTTTTGATCTTCAGTGCAAAAACTACCTTGAAAGAGTTAATACACAAGAGCAATGAATATTTAACTAAACTTGTGAAAATTCTCCAAGATTAAATCATGTTCCTCTGTTGTTACTAAAAAAGCCATCAATAATAATTCATTCAAATATTTTCAAAAAGTATCTGCTCATTACAGTTTCAATGACCATTTTGTGATGAATTCTAAAATAGAAATAAAAAGATCTGGGTAATATGATCAAGTTTCCTATTAAAAAAAAAAAAGAAAAAAGAAAAAAAAAGGCTCTTCCCCAATATAAAACTAATTTGCCATTTTTTTGTTTTTTTAAATCTTTGATATTATTTGTTTTATAGGAAAGATTTCTTTTCATGGCCTGCAAAATTGATTTATGTATAATACATATAAGTAAAAAAAGTAAAGTCGTCGGGGTGGCTTAAAGTTGGTATCAGCCAATCAGCCAGGGAGTCTATCCCCTTTTCACTAGCACTTTGTGTCTGAGGTGGAGCGCCACACCTACCATCAGTTCCTAACTTTACTGCACAGATCCCTGTGCTACTCATATATGCTGAGTTGGCGAGGTCCGGTATCGAACTAGGAACCTTGCAGTTTCTAGCTGAATGCTCTACCGACTGAGCTACAATCTGTTAAAGAATTTGCCATAAACAAACAATTAGTTATTTAATTTAAAAAACAAAATTAAACAAGGATAAAAATCTTTGGGTTGTGTTTTTTTTTTTTTTTTTGATATTAATGCCAAATGAAATCATTTGATATTCAGTTTCTTACAGTATTGCTGTTGCTTAAATGTCACCCATCTAGGTATTGAAAAAGCTCATCACTGCTTAAACTTAAGTAATCTAGCAGGACCCATGCTTTCAACATGACTGTAAATGAAAATCTTTGATAAAATTAGCCCTGTCAGTAAAGTATGATAGACTTAAAGATACATCACACTGAAACGCACGTTCCCACCAGTCACCAAAGTAAGTAGTAATGAGCCTGTTTATATCTTAACTGGGACCACTTAAGCAACAGCAGAAAAGAGGTCAATTTCTTAAACAGAGTTTAACAGGCATGAATTCATGTTTCTTTCTCCTAGACAGTGCCATACCAAGTTTAAAGAGCCTAGTCGTGCTCTACTATTGACCCATAGCTGAAGGAAAATATTGGATTGTACCTTTCTTAATAGTATTACACTAAGAAATGCAAAAATGGATTCAAACCAGTTGTACTCACTTAAAGATTGACTGTGTTGCAACCTGCCTATAGCAAAGGGTTTCTCTTATTATTTGGATTCTTTGTTTAATGGCATATCAACCTTTGTAGCTTATTAATGCCAATGCCACCCTTGCAGAGAATAGTAGTGGTACTATTTAATCCGTAGTTGGGGGTTTAAGGGACTTCATAATTTTCCAAAAGTATTAGTCCAAAAGTGAATGTTTGTAATAGCGTAACTGGATTTCAAACTCGCTTACTACAATGTTACAGTACAACAGTTGTCCACTATGCACAAGGACCCCCCCCCATAGCAGTGGGTGGGTAAATAGATATATAAACCTATTTTAGGTAAACATTCATTAGCATCAGGAGATATTAGAGAAGAAGAGAAAGAAAAGAAAACATAAGCTAATGCTGAGAAGACAGGTTATTTCAGAAGAATTAGGATGATTAAAATATTCTTTGATGCCCATAAAAAAAAATAATAAGAAAACAAAAACGAACTCTATGGGCATTATCCATTCATTTGTAAAAGAAACAGATTATTCCATAGTGCAGTTACCGTAAGAGATAATACCAACAAGGGATAAAAAATTTTAAGAAAGAAAAAAAGTTGTAAAAAGTTCAAGCAGATGGTAATAATGTGTCATTATTAAACATTATTAACATGATTATCTATAAAAGAAATATATACTATATTAGGCGGGGCAGTGAAACCAGAATCTTTAGAGACTGACTTTCAGAATCACTTCTGGTAGACAACATCTGTACAGTTAACTGAATAAATAAAAATTGTCAGATTATAAAAACATTGCAGTCAATTCCTATAGGAAGCACATTTATCATCGCTACTCTAAGCAAAGTCCAAGCCTAGGACTAGTAAAATACATTTACAGATAAGCAAGTATATATATATATATATATATATATATACTAATATATATATGTAATTCAAATGTTGAAGTGATTTGGCATTACTCTTTGTGAGATCACTGTAATTATACAAAGAGAACTACTTTCAAAGACTGTGGAAAGTAAGTGTGAGTGTAAAATTTTTTTCTTTAGAGGTAAAATCATCTTAACTAATCTGTTGGGTAGTGTGTTATATGTGTGTATATATATATATAAATATATATATATAGATAGATAGATAGATGGAAGAGAGCTAAGATGATCATATGAATGGATCAATAAATCTATAGCCGGACATCTAATGAAAGTTTTGTCGGTAGCACTGTTGTTGTTGTCTTTGAAATAAAAGTTGTGTATGTGTGTGTGTGTGTGGTGGTGTGTGTGTGTATATATAATATATATAATATATAATGAATAAATGGAGAGAAAAATTACTTTAAATTTGCTTCATGTAATTATTATTTCAAACTGTAACAGGCTAGCATGTATCACCATCTCAGAAAGGATCAAAAACATGGTTAGTATTGACTTTTTTCAGAATTTTTGAGCATATATAGCCATGTTTCTTGTGTTTTATTAGTGAAGTGTGACTTAGGGTAGAGATGGAAGAGTAAGAGAAGTGATAAAAGGAAGAATGATAGGAGAGTTGAGAGGTCTATTAAGATGAACTCAACACACACACACACGTCTACCAGTTCTGAAGAAGGGGCTAAAAGTCCCCCAAATTTAACAAAAATAAAATGAAACTAACATTCAAAAACTGAGTTTCTTATATTCACCACCTAATGCTTGCCTCCTATCACACAAACCATCCAAGGAAGACGAAACATTGCTGGACATGCTGCTGTGTAAGCGAGAGTTAATGGAAGCGTGCGCGCTCGCACCTCAGATGCTAAAACAATCTCCTTGCTAGCGCTATGAAAAAGGATAGAATCCATCACTGTCTGGCATGAACGACTTAGGCCACCCCGACGACTTTATTATTATATACATCATATATCTATATACATCCACACACAAATGAATAGTTAACAAGATCTGAAGAAATAATCCTAATTCCAATGTTTTTATTTTCAGTCTGATCAATCAAGCTATTGCCAGATACAAAGTTGAAAGACAAGACAAACTCCACCTAGAACATCTTCATTTCAATAATGACACTAATTCTAAAAGATAATCTTTAGGTTAGAAAGCCAGATTATCCAAAATAGACAGATTCATTCTCCCAATGTCTCTCTTAGGAGATTATACAAGATTCACCATTTAATTATAAGACTTAACATATTTTATTAAGGTTAATACAACAGAAATGTCAGATATTAAATGATCATGGATATGATATAAAATTTTTTAACTATATTTTAGTATTTAATATTACTGATATGAAGATGTTCTAAAAATTTAATCAAACAACACTACCATATATTGTAATGTCTAATTAATGTTGATTAATAATCTAACATAATAAAGGGCAGTTTGTTGTATGTATTCCGAGAGAAATAAAACAATTAATGCACAACATAGAATATTATACACACATTCTAACTTATCATCAGATCTTGCTTTCTGAACAAAACTAATGAGTGATCGTGCACTGTTTTTCTGATGACTCACATGCCAGAATCCAATGCAAGGCTTTTACATAACGTTTAATGGGTGCATCCTGCAAGATTCCAACTTATGATGCAGTAATAATGGATCTGCAAATTCTTGTCTCCCCCCCTACCAGCTGATGCTGGCCTAGCCTTCTAGTTTCCTATAATAAAAAGAAAGATCTGCCTATTCAAATTATATAACTACCAATGGTTAGTTATAAGATTCCAACATAAATTAATCAGAATCTTAAAAGACACTTTTTAAGTGAGTTAAATCAGAGTTTCCTTCTCCTAGACGAGTTACCATACCAAGTTAAAGAAGTCCAGTCTTCCCTATTATTAACCCGATAGCGAGGAAGTATAGGGGATTCATAGCTTTCCTTGATGAAAATGCAAACATCCTCATCCATGATTTGAACTCAGTTGTGTCCTTTTCAAAGGTATAGCACGATGTGAAATGCACAAACAGCTTGTCAGGATTTGACCTAGATCACTGTTTTCATTTTCTACGATAATAACCATTACACCATGAGCAACCTCCTAATAGCGACAAGTTGTTAAAAAGCGTCTAATTATTATCAACTGATCTGCTGAAAAAAGATGTTAATATAAACAAGTATCATATAAATTTCACACAAATCCAAGTTTGTGGTCTATTATGAGTAAAAATAAATTCCTGTGTCAGTATCAGCCAGACATGTGAGGAATCTATCCTGTTAGACCAGAAGATTGATGTTTTGTGTCTGAGGTGGAAGTGCCAACCCTACCATCAAGCTTCCTACCTTTACGACTCATTGCACTGATCTTGCCAAGGGCGTGGGTATGAACTGGAACCTTGTGGTATGGATCTACCGATACTATTTAATTTGTTTTAATTAATTATATCTTTTTATTTTGAACAATCTTTTTCAAGCATCAGTTTGATAAATAAATTAGACGGCAATCTTTTAAAACTTGCTCGCTTAGTTAGGAGGTGCCTCATGGTTGTAAGTTATTATCTAGGAAATGAAACAGTATCTGACCCTTCGAGTTCAAATCCTGCGACAAGACTGTTGCATTTCACATAGTTGCTAATACCTTGAAAATGACACAACTTGTATTCAAATCCTTTAATGAGGTATGTTTGCATCTTTTTTTTCTAAAAAACATAGGGGGAAGCTATGAATCCAACAGATACTCCTCCACTATGGTAAATAATAGAAGACTGACTCTTTAAACTGTATGTAAACTAGTCTAGGCAGAGGAAAACTCTGAGTTAAACTCCACTTAAAAATAGTGTCTTTTTAAGATTCTGATTAATTATTTTTGAACTCTATAACTAATCAATGTATTATAAATAATATGATAGCAGATTCTTCTTATTAAGAACATAGAATGCATCAGCCAGCTATCCAGCTGGAGGGGTGAACAAAAAACTTGACAGATCCATTATACTGATCATATGATCTTGTGCAGGATGCCCATTAAAGTCTATGTAAAAAGACCTTGCATTGATCTGCTGTGAGTATCAGAAAAACAAGTGCACATCACTCATTAGTTTGTCAGAAAGCAGATCTGATGATAGTGAATGTGGATAATATTTACTGTCATAATTGTTATTCCTCTGACATACTACACACAAATCCTTTATATATGTATAGATTATAATCAAACATTATTAAAACATTACATATAGTTTGGTTTGTTTGATTTAAAATTTTTAGAACAGCTTTCATATCAGTAATATAAATTATAAAATTATAGTTAATTTATCATTCATAATCATTTAAGAATCTTGACATTTCTTTTGATTAACATTAAAAAATAAGTTAATCTTCAATTAAATGGGAACTCTTATTAATTCTCCTTAAGAGACATGCGGAAATAGATCTGTTCTATTTGGATAATCTGCTTCTAACCTAAAAATTCCTTTAGAATTAGTGTTCAAATTATGAAATGAAGATGCTCAGGTGGAGTTTCTGTCTCTTCACTTTGTATCTTTCAATAACTTGATTTATCAACTGAAATATAACATTGAATTAGGATTATTCCAGATCTTTTACTTACATTGTGTGTGAATTATATAATATAGATGTATATAATAATAAAAGTCGTCGTCTAAATGTCGGTATCAGCCAGACAGTGATGGATTCTATCCCTTTTCACTAGCCGCTAGACAAGAATGTTTAGCCATCTGAGTGCGAGCCGACACCTTCCACTTAAACTCCTCGCTTACACACAGCAGGCTCCAGCATGTCTTCGTCTTCTTGGATGTTGGTGATAGGAGGCAAGCATTAGTGTAAATAGAAGAAACTCAGTTTTTTGAATGTTAGTTTCATTATTTTGTTAAATTGGATGTTAGCCCCTTCTTCGAACTGGAGACGGGTGTGTGTGTTGAGTCATTAATAACCTACCCAACCTTCCTTATCCATTCTCCTTTTATTACACTTCCCTCTTACCTCTTCCCACTCTCCTACCCCTAAGTACAACACTCTCCACTAATAAAACAACAGATAAACATGGCTAATATGCTCAAAAATTCTGAAAGTCAATACTAACCTGTTTATGATCCCTTTCTTGAAGATTGGTGTTACATGCAAGCCTTTACAGTTGAAATAAATAATTACATGAAGCAATTTATAAGTATTTTTCCTCTTCATTTATTCATATATATTATACTATCTTATATATATACACACACCACACACCACACCACACAACACACACATACACATCGACTCTTTTTATTTCTTCAAAGACAACAACAAACATGCTATCACAAAACTTCATAGATGTCCGGCATAGATTTATTGATCCATTCATATGCATCTGTCTACTCCTCTCTCCATCTATCTATCTATCTATATATATAATTATATAATATACACCATATACACACACATACACACAAGCATTAGTTAAATATTTTACCTTAAAAAAAATTTACACTCACACTACTTTCCACATCGTTGAAGTAGCCACTTATAATTGTACAGTGATCTCACAAAGAGTAATCCAAAAATCACCTTCAACATTTGAATACAATATATATATATTATATACAATTATATATATATAGATATATACTTTGCTTATCTGTAAGACTGTATTACTTTACTAGTCACTAGCTTGCTAGCACTTGTCTTGGATACGATGATAAAAATGTGAATCCTAATAGGAATTGACCTGCAATGTTTTATATCTGACAATTTTATTTATTCAGTAACTGTACAGATGTTGTCTACCAGAATGTCTGAAAGTCCATCTCTAAAGATCCTGGTTTACTGCCGCCGCCAATATAGTATACATTTGCTTTATAGATAAATAGGTCAATAATGTTTAAAATGACTATTATTACCACGCTTGAAATTTTACATTTTTTTTTCTTTTTTAACAATTTTTTATCCCTCGTGTATTTATCTCCTAGGTAACTCATATGAATAATCTTTTTGTCTCTTACAAATGAATGGATATCACTAGAGTTCGTTTTGTTGTACTTATTATTTACTTCTTATGGCATCAAAGATCTCGAACGGGGCCCGCCCTAAAAAGATCCGCCGGTAATATTTTAATCACCCTAATTCTTCGAAATAACACTGTCTTCTCAGCATTAGTATTAGTTTTCCTTTTCTTCTCTTCTTCGCTTAAATACTCCGATGCGAATGAGCTTTACCTCTAAAATAGGTTTATATATCTATTTACCCAACCCCTCTGCTATGGGGGGTCCTGTGCTGCATAAGTGGACACATGTGTACTGTAACATTGTAGTAAGCGAGAGTTGAAATCCAGTTACGCTATTACAATTACATCATTTTGGACTAAGACCTTTGGAAAATATGAAGTCCCTTAACCCCCAACTACGGAATTAAATATACACTACTATTCTTCTCAAGGTGGCAGGCCATAAATAAGCTCAAGGTTGATATGCCATTAAACAAAGAATCCAAAATAATTAAGAGAGCAAACCCTTTTTGCTTATAGGCAGTCAACACAGTCAATCTTTAAGTCGATACAACGGGTTTAATCCATTTTTGCATGTCCCTTATGGCTAATACTATTAAGAAAGGTACCAAATCCAATTATCTTCCTTCAAGCTTGGTAAATAGAGAGCAGACTAGGTCTTTAAACTTGGTATGGCAACCTGTCTAGGAGAAAAAAACACTAATTCATACTTTAAATCTGTTTAAAAATTACCCTCTTCTCTGTGCTTAAGTGTCACCAGTAAGTATAAAAAACAGGCTCATTACTACTTAACTTGGTGATCTGGTAGGGAACCTGCTTTCAGATGTTGACTGATATATAGAGTCTAATCATACTTACTGACCAGGGCTAATTTTATCCAAAGATTTTCATTACAGTCATGTTGAAATGCATGAGTTCCTGCTAGAATCACTTAATGTCTAAGCAGTGATGAGCTTTTTCAATACCTAGATGTGACCATTAAGCAACAGCAGATACTGTAAGAAACTGAATATCAAAATGATTTCATTTGCCAATAAAATATCAAAAAAAAAAAAAAAAACACAACCCAAAGATTTTTTATCCTTTGTTAATTGTTTTTTAAATTAATAACTAATTGTTTGGTTGGCAATTCTTTAACAGATTGCTAGCCTCAGTCGGTCTCGTAGATCTCAGTCCATTCAGCTAGAACTGCAAAGGTTCCTAGTTCGATACCGACCTGCCAACTCAGCATATATGTTAGTTAGCACAGGGATCTGTGACATTAGTAAAGTTCAGAACTTGGTTATGTTTGATGGTAGTGTGGCGCTCACCTCAGACACAAAGTGCTTAGTGAAAAGGGATAGACTCCCTGGCTGATTGCTGATACCAACTTTAAGCACCCGACACTTACTTTTTTATTATATTATTATACTAAATCAATTTGCAGGCCATGAAAGAAATCTCCTATAAACAAAAATATTCAAAGATTTTAAAAAACAAAAAAAAATTGGCAAAATAGTTTTATATTGGGAAGAGCCCTTTTTTTCTTTTTTCTTTTTTTTTTTAATTAGAAACTTGGATCATATTACCCAATCTTTTTATTTCTATTTTAGGAATTCAATCACAAAATGGTCATATGACAACTGTAAATGAGCAGAACTTTTTGAAAAATATATTGAAGAATTATTATTAGCTTTTTAACACAGAAGAACATGATTTATCTTGGAAATTTTCACAGTTTAGTTAACATATCCATTGCTTCTTGTGTCATTAACCTCTTTCAAGGAGTTCTTGCTACTCGAGATCAAAATTTTTAACAATTTAAAAATACTAAATATAATTTTATTTATGCTCTGAGGTATGCCTCAAAATTAAAAGAGCCTACCTTGGAAAAATCTGTTTTTTTCTTTTTTCTATTTTTCTTTTTGGTTAATCTAAAAATTAACACATCCCTTCTCTTTTCACCTTGAGCTTATAACCATTGATACACAAGTTTTAGATTCCATTCCAAAGCCTCAGTATATTTATCATCTACCTTAGAAATCATCTTGTGTATTCTTTATATATTATTAAATACAGTGATACCTTGGACTTACGAGGCCCCAACATTAGGTTTTCCGAGTTCATGAAGCTGTCATTCACTCGATTTGTTTTTATTGTGTTTGTTTGTGCTAAATTTATCGGTATGAGCACTGCTTTCAGATTCACTTAGGTAATAAGTCAATTTAAAAAGCATTTAGTTTTCAAATTACTATGCAGAAGAAAAATATTATTTAAACCAAAAATAAACATTAAACATATTATAGCATTAATTGTTACATTCTATTTGATTTGTTGTATACAGTACAGTGCTATTTTTTGTTGTGAAAAAAAAAAACAACAAAAAATAAGGCGTTTTTTTTTTTTTTAGGTGGACTTGAATGGATTAATGGCATTTCAGTTTTTATGGCAGGAAAAACTATTTGATATACAAGGAAATTGAGTGACAAGCTGAACAAATTAAACTCTTATACTATTGATATTTAATTCATTTGTACCTTGGAAATACCCTTTATGTCTTATATATTATTAGATATATGTATATTTTTTTGTGAATCTGAGAACACCTTGTATGTTCAAATAACAATTTTCTTTTTTATCTTTTAAATTTAGTTTATTCATATGTCAAAATAAAAATCAATGTTATAAAAAAATAATTGTTAGTTTAAAAACTGATATTAATTTTCCAAAACACTTGAAATACTTGCCCAATTGTATTGTCAACATTGAATCAAACTTACAAGATACATGAAATAATTTCTCAATACTTTTTTCTAATGATTATAAATGAAATTTTTGTGTTGTGAATTATCCAACTATTCATATCTTTGCCTGGTGAAAATAAAAAAGCTTTTATCATACAATGAAATTAAAAATGTTTCTTTATGGTTTTGTAATGATTCAAATTATATTTTATTTTTTTCTCTCTTGCTTGCATCCAGCTGCATTACAAAAAAATCCTTTCTCTTGATACACTGAAGCAAAGCATGAAAAACATCAAAAATCAATGAATTCATAAAGTTAGTAAGATGAATGTACAATTTGAATTATTACTCAGTAAAACAAAGTTATGTTTATATCTGCGAGTTAGATATTAAGAAAACTGTATAGGAATATCTATAAGTAATCATACAAACATTCTATAACTATTCTACATTCTATATAATGATCTCTGACATTTTTTTGTCTTGTAACTTCTACTACAATAAGTGTATTATCTATATTCGTCTAGGATCATAGTATTATTTGTTACTTTTGAATATTAAATTATATATATTACAAAAATAATTCTATGTATGAGGTTATTCAATTATAAGGAATTCTTTTTCTTTTTTTTTCTTCTTTAATCCCTTAGTCAATGAATGACTCTTGTTACATAGATGATTTTTTATTTTGTAATGTACTCATTTTTTTAAAATTCCCTTTATTCATAAATGTAACTCTACATTGTTTTAGAAATTGCGTTATAGCCAAACATGATTTAATCTCACGAAAGTATTGTTTGTCGCTATTCCAAAATGGTGCGGAAAATCAAATAGGGCTTCCAGCATTGAACAGAGTTCTCTAAACAAATTTTGTGGCTAAGCACAGTGCAAACCATATGAAATTTACCAGAAGAATATGGTGACTGTGTATTGAAGAAGATATTTATCAAAAAGAAATGTTTCACAATGGTTAAACACGAGTTTGCCACTACAGCCTGAGTGGAAAAGACAGCTATGGTGGAAAACAGACTTATTCTCCATAAAGAAAAAGTTACTGGCACAGCAGTCTGTAAAACAAAGTCATGCTAAGTCTTCTTGGACATGAAGACCCATTACTATGATTTCCTGGAAAAAGTGCAATTGTAAAGTGCTTTCTATGCCAACTCCTTAGGTTGAAAATTCACTTCATTATATCTTGGAATTGAACCTATATTTGTTTTGTATTCTGTATTTACTTAAGAAAAATTAAATTTTAGATACTTTGAAAATAATAATGTTTCATGCATATTTGTATTCATATACATATCTTTTTTAAATAACTGGATTTCTTGGATACAATACTATCTCTGGTTAGGCAAAATTGCCTATATCATACATAATATATTTGTCATTTAAAAAATCAGAACTATGCTAATGTCGTTAATATTTAATTAAAAAAACTTAGAAAAATGTTCCTGTATAAATAGTTATTTATCTTTAAAATGTTTTCTTAATGGGAAATTGAATTTGATAAAAATCTGTCTGAATATGAAATTTAACACTTAACATTTAAATTGGTAGATTAGATTGAATGACTTTTTTCTTAACAAAATTTTTAATGCAGAATCAATCATTGGCTATGTAAAAGGAATGTGAACAATGAATAAATTAAAGATTAAAGATTAAGAATCAGATTAAAAATTAATTCAAAGAATAAAGGCCAAAAGTAATTTTAAAAAATTGTATTAAAGATGTTTCTGTTGTCTACTTTTTTGAATCAAATGTTCGGTGAGAGTAATTGTTCATTAATTTCAACAAATTATTCCTCAATTTCTATATAAACACTTGGATTCACTTTTCAGTAATGATGTATGATTATAATGTTGTTTTTCTTCTCTGAGCATCTAAAATGTAATGGTCATGTGTCTTTCTATTACTTACTGTTATTTGGCATTTCGTCCTTGGAAGACTAAATATTTTTTGTGCCCCTAAAGTTACACACCTCCTGGACTGTAAAATCCATGTTAGAAAAACATCTCAACCACAGATGTCACATGTGAAAGCTGTCCTGAGATGTTGATGTGCCAGTGCTTTGTTGCCGCTGCTTTCTTCTGGACCTCCTAGGGTGATTTCAGACATGAACAGTCCTCTTACTGTTACATTTGGGAATAAGATGCATTTATGACACTCTAATTTGGTTGCATAATTCTAAAAAAAAACAAAACACAACAAAATTATGTTAATATTGTAGTAAAATGACCAGCATGGCGAACATCCAGCTATCGTCGATGAGTCAGATTGTCTTTGTCATTCAAAGAGACAACGAGCGCGTGCTGCATAGTAGATGGCGTCTAGTCCGACACAAACTCTATCCGTTTAGGCTACGAAAGAGGGGCATTCACGGCGCAAACTCCTGCATTATTGTAGCGCATTTGATTTGTACATTTTATTTGCATACGAAAAGTTTACAGAGAATAAAGCCAAAGTGTTTGAGCCCATTTGGTGATGCTTTTACAGTGAGAAAAACGTTGACTTACATTTTCGAGTCGACTGTATTGAGCCGAATTATTACTTTTACATCGAAAGATTCGGCTACAGACCAATGAGTTTTGGCCTGATATAATTAGCATCTGACTATTTTGGTATTGCAGCAGCTAATTTAACTGAAGTTTAATATCTGTCAACATTATTGTTTTTTTATCAAGTTTATATTCGACTAAAAATAAGAATTTATATAGTTACATATGTTATATGAGAATTAAATACACAGCGATGTTTTATGTAGGGCTTTTTTTAGCGACAATGAGGAATATGTGCCTTAATTGAGTCTACCTAATGTTGAAAGTTATTAACTAATTAATAATTATGCACTGACTATTAAATTAAGGAAACAAATCGAGAAAATCAACTCTGTATGTACAGTTCCTATTACGCCTCATATTTGCCCAATGAGCAGACAACTGAAACAGAGTTTATAACAGGTTTGAGTTCAGGGTTTTCCTTCTCCTAGACAGTGTCATACCATAGTTTAAGAGCCAGTCTGCCCTACTGACCATAGCTGGAGGGAGAATAGTTGATTCATACTTGCCCAAGAGTATTACACCTATTGAAATGCAGGCTTGTCCAGATTTGAACTTGTTTCATCATATCCATTTGCTTATGATGAGTAACCATTACACTACAAACACCTCCAATTATACATTGTTTTAAATTAGAAAATTTAACATATTAGAGCAAATGCACTCGAAAAAAAGGCACAAAGTCTTGACTATGATATAACTTACTTTTGTTCATGCCATATGGAATATAGTAGGACATGGCTGGAAAAAAAGCTAATTATTTAGTAGCTTGTATAATAGGCACTCCTAACTTTGGGCTGAAAATATAGAAAATCGTATTCTTATATACACAAATAATTACTGTATTAGTTTATCTTTCTTTAAAAGATAAAAACAAGTAAATAAAAACCTACCTCTGTTTATCTGAATTTTTTAGATGAAGCTTGATAATTATGTATTAGTTAGACTCCTCTTTTTTTTGTTTATACTGTTGTCCTTGTCTTCCTCATTGTTGAGTACCTACACATTTTGCTTGATGTATCCCCTTGGCCTTTCTTCAGATCTTCTATGTCAAATTCCGGAACCTTATTTTGGGAATGTGTCTTCAACAGAACTCCACACACCACTAACACAGCCCCTAACACTTGTACCCAGAATGGTTAACTTGCATACAAACGACTAATACTCCAATGGATTGCAATAAAAGGCTCACCCCCCCTGTGAAGTTCCAGACGCCTTTGCAAAAAAAAAACTCATAAGAGGCCAGCGAGGGCACACATCGGCCAAAACATTGTGTACATAACAGTAAAGATGAGACAATAGTCTAAAAAAATCTACAATAATACAAAACTTTACTCATGTGTTGTATATTTTCATGTAGTCCTTATCCTGGAAAACTATATCAGACTAACAAACTTTTTATTGAATGTTTCTAATTAGTTCATCTAAAAAGATGCCTCTAATGTATGATCAAACTAAACTTGTGTATGGTGTATTCTGCATTTATGCATGGCTAAAAAATAAGTAACTTAGTGTTATTAGATAATACATGGTATTCAATATTTTCTCATCCAGCATAATCTCTCAGACTTTGTCAATAATGATAACACTTTGTTTATTGTTGATTATGGCGTAAATGTTGTTAGTCATTTTGTTTGATTTGAAATGTATTATTTTCTAGGTTATATATGAACATCACTCAATCACAGGAATGGCTGTGAACTAGCTCCAGTCACCAAGACAAAAAAAAGAGCTGACATTAATGAATACACTCTTGTAGGCAACTACAGAACGATGTCAAGTGTTCATATTATGGATAAAAGATCCCACATTAAAAAAACACTATTGGTCTACAAAATCTCTACAGGTGATTATGAACATACATATATATATATATAATATATTATATATGCAAATCTTTCGAGAATGTATTGAACCAATAGTAATTGTGTTGAAAGATACCATGGCATGAAGATCACTGTTTATTCTAATTGTAGATCTTGAAATTAGTTAGTCTCGTGGCTTAATGTGGTATCCCGACGCAAGGGAGTCTATCCCCCTATTCACTACGCTAGACCAAGAGATGTTTTTTGATCTGAGGTGGACTGCCAACCTACCATCAGCTCCTTTACTTTACCGCACAGATCTCTGTGCTACTAATATGTCTGACTATTCAATACGCCCTCGCCTAACTCAGTATAACTAACAAAAACAATCTGCTGTTCTAGCGCTAGTGGAATAGGATAGACTATCCTCGCTATCTGGCTGATCACCAACATTCCACCCCGTACGACAACTTTTACTAGTCTATAGTGCTGTACTTATATAACATGACTTTTCAGACTGGTATCTTATTAGTAATTAGTTTGTGATGAGTTATTTAATTACAAAGTCTTCTGTTCATATCATCTATATTTATTTTTCTTCTACTTTCATGAAAATTTGGGTGAGGTTTCATATACTCAGCATCTGTTCCAGTGCCCAAAATATAATTCCTTTACTTTTTTAACAAAATAACCATATTCATTTATATATTCCAAGCTTTTAGAAGATATCTTCCAATTCGAACCTGTGTACTGCTCATCTTGGGAAGTCTTAAAATTAATAAAGACTAAATCATTCATGCTGTACTGTTGTATATATTGAAGTTCTTATGTTTATATTAGACATCATCATCAGTTTGTCCTCTTTCAGTGTGCTCTCAGCACTCAATATGTCTCTTACTTGTGATTATATGTCCATCGTATTGGTAGCTAGATAGCTTCTGCTCAGCAAATCTACTTTGAATGTTTCAATATT
>JALAJA010000752.1:0-15000 GCA_023376005.1 Doryteuthis pealeii
TTTTTTTTTGTTCATTTCAACATAAATAGCCACTAAACACTAAAAATTGTTACCTTTCCTGCGTTCCACAAAAACTTACATGGAAAGTAAGTTTTTGTTCCGCTTTCATCAGGTTTTCCAATTTTTTTTCTTTTTACTTTGTGTGTGAACAAGAAATGCATGCTGCGCACATTTTTGTTTGTATAAACGACAAAAATATGCGACAATCTTTTTGCAGGTGCGAGAAAATTCAGTCGTAGTCTTTAACTCTATTAAGAAGTTGGGTCTTCTTTATTTTAAACTAGTTGCCTACTTTAAGACACTCACAGCAGCTATCGTCATCACTATGATCCGTACCACTAAAGTAGTAATGTATCGCTAGCTTAGAATTGAAAATGCAAATAGCCTTGTCTGGATTTTGAACTTGTGTTGCCATGTCCATTTTTTTACAAATCGGATAACCATACACTACTGGCTCCTCCTGACTAAAGTAGTTAAAATAAAAGCAGTTTGGAATAAAATGTATTGCTAGCCTGAGTAGCTAAATACAAACAGTCTAGTCCTGATTTGAACTGGTTTGCCATGTCCTGTCATTATGTTGAAGTAAGTTATTTTTACTCGAGATCATTCTTTACATATACAATAAATGAAAATACTTTCTACAATATGTCTCCAATATGATAAACGAATGACCAAGTTTTCCAGGAAATTCAGAACAACTTGAAGGGCTATCATATAATCATCTCACAGTGATGTACAATACGTACTAACATTTTCAAATTCACGTTCATTTGAGTGCTACAATTTCCCTTAAGGAATTCTCTAGGAGAGGAACATTGTGATCACTTTTGGGATATCTCAGCCCCTCAAGCAATGTGCGTTTGATGTGATTCTGATCTCTAATCATACACATTGAAAAGTCTCTGAAAGTATCAGTTGTTACCAGTTGGTCTATGATAGACTCCAAATCTATAACAAAATGACAGGATCAAGAAGTTGGCTGGCGGGTTGGATTTACAGCATGTTCAACCCTTCTTGGTTATATTTATGCCAAAGGCTTTTTATTTTATTCCATTCTTTTGGTATTCAAATTTAAAAGAAAAACTCAATTTCTTTTATTCAACATCATTTTTTTTAAGCATTTCTTTTATTTAACCCACATAGATGGATGGTTTTGGCTTTGGTTTGTTTAGTTTTACGGCCATATCAACCTCAGGTCATTTAAACTTTGCCGATAAAGTTTTGAAATAAATCAATTCTAATGCGCGATAATACAAATTTTTAATTACAAATACATTGTCTATTTAACCCATAGATGGGACCCTAACAGTACTACCACTCTGGGGTCAGAGTGGAACAGAGCAATGGTGATAAGGGGTGCTCCAACATTCCCCAAACCTCCAAAACTCAAACCTCACCACTCAATAGAGTTCGTCATCCCAGGACATGTAGACCGCACCACCGCCTTTAGCACACATGATAAAAAAGGGGTTGTGGCTGCCATAAGGCAATAGGGTTGGGAAAAATTATATAGTGCTAGGGCTTGACGGGGACAAGCCGAGGATCAGAGGAGGGCCTTTCCGACTGCCCGTCTAGCCCAAAGATAGGACAAAGTGCCCATAGAGAACCCTAATGGAAATGCCACTCCAGGTAGGGGAATGGTGAGGAGGGTGTACTCCACACTCCCCAGAGGCCAGAATTGGAACTTCATTAGATCAGTTTAACATCATACCCAGGACATGAAGACCCGCAACACAGTCATCTATGTTACACTTTAAATCAAATCTTACTATGATTCATAAACACTTCATCAGGGGCAAAAACTAGAAGTGTCTATAAACAACCTAGACCATCAGAAAGTTACCTTCAGTAAGCATTTTTCAAGCAGCCAGAAGAAAGCCACTTTTAAAAATGGGTCAATATTCATTTTTTTTTTCAAATTACAAGGTATGTCAAAAAGTACAAAAATCATGATGCTTTTGTGACATACCTATATATATATATATATATATATATATATATATATATATTAAAAAGAAAACAAAAGAAATTAACCCAAATCACAATTTAAGTTTCTAAATTTCTTGAATATCAAATAATTGTTATTGTTCAGATAAGCCAGAATCACAATCTACTTGATAATCAAGAAATTGTGTAATTTGAATTGTTAGTGGATTAATTTTCATTTGTTTACTTTTTCAAATGTATACTATTGGAAAAGGAAATGTAAAATCCCTAATGAAAGAAGGAATTGCTGAGGACAATCTAGACCATCAGAAAGTTACCTTCTGTAACTTTTTTTTCAAGCAGCCAGAAGAAAGCCACTTTAAAAACTGTGTCAATATTCCTTATAAAAATCCCTGAACATTTAACATGATTGACAGAGCATTGTCTTTTTCACACATGGTTCATCTTTTCAGATGATTCCTCATTTAAACAATTTTTGAACCGTGAAATATTGCAAGTATGCACATTGCTAAAAACAAGTTTTTTTGTTCTGCTTTGAACAAATTGCAATTTAGAATAAAATATGATGTATTTTCATTTATTGTGTAGAGAGCAATTTGAAGCATTGTTCGTTTTTTAGGGGTTTTTTTTTGTTTGTCAAAAGCTTATAAAGTGCAAGGGAAACATCAATTGATGAAAATATATCTCCATTTGACATGAGGGATTTCTTTCTATATTCACTGCTTGTAAGTGGAACAAAAGAAGACTCCTTTCATAGAAGATGGAGTTCCATGCTATACAGCCCCTACCCCCCCAAAAAAGACTTGAGAATTGTGGCTCCAAAATACGATAAAGCAATTCAGTGTTCTGACATGAATCCTATTGAATACGTCTGGGTCATTGGATGGTGATATAAGGAAAATGCTTAGAAAATTTTCTACACAAGATTTGCTTCATGGCTTTCTATGTATGCTCGTCTGATCTCTCGCACAAGAGAAAATGGCAGATTTGCTAAATTGATACATAAAAGAGTTAACTTGAAAATCTGGGAATTCTATCTTGACCAAATTTTCCTTTGTGTAAAACATTATGAGTAGATGCAGAAAAGTCCTTAGCTCTACCAAGAAGAGAATGATCTTTTATTGATTGTTTTTGAAAGGGTTATAGCAAAGACTTACATGGATAAGCTCTGTGCAGATACTGGATATTGTGAGTAGGACTCACCAGGAATGATGACTGATAGGGATGGGTAGCAAGAGAGAGTCATGGGAATCTGTGCTAACACACTGACATAATGATTATGATATATATGTGTGTGTGCATGTATATGTACACATATATATGTATATATATATATATATATATAATGTATGTATATATCAACTATATATATACATGCACACACACACATATATATCAACTATATATATACATGCACACATATATATATATATCACCTATAAGGCACCTCACATGGTGTAATCGTTAGCAGGCTAAATTTTCAGACCATTATAATGATTGTTTTTGGAAGGGTTATAGAAACGTAAAAAATAATGTGGCAAGTGTATTTAAGTTCAGAATCAAAATGTATCATTCATGTATTATGGTTTGGCTAAGAACTTTTCAGCATGCATTGATTAGATCATTGAAAAATGTCACATCAACTTAATTTTCTAATATCCTATGCACATAATTTCGGTCTCATGTTATCATCTTTTATGCATGCATCGTGTTAATTGATTTGATCTACTTCGAAACAGATTCTGTCAGCAGATAATAATTACTAATTGTTGATTCTGTCGGATACACAACCAACAGAAGTTCCGTATATTCTCAAAACATTGTGTATAAAACAATAAAGATGAGGACAACAGTCTGAAAAATCTAAATAATACAAAGTAGATATTTATTACCAATGATCAAATCAATCTAACAATACAATGCATGCTGATAAGTTCTCAGCCAAACCATGATACATGAATGATCTCAGTACAAGAATAGAATATATTGCAAGCTTTACAGCATCTAGAAATATTTACATGTGCATAGATATTACTATATACATATACAACCTTATCATATAAGAAAATTAAGTTGATATCTTAATTTACCAAA
Source organism: Doryteuthis pealeii (assembly GCA_023376005.1). Lineage (NCBI taxonomy): Eukaryota > Metazoa > Mollusca > Cephalopoda > Myopsida > Loliginidae > Doryteuthis > Doryteuthis pealeii. The sequence continues at coordinate 4,042 of JALAJA010000752.1, forward strand.
CATGTGACATTTTTCAATGATCTAATCAATGCATGCTGAAAAGTTCTTAGCCAAACCATAATACATGAATGATACATTTTGATTCTGAACTTAAATACACTTGCCACATTATTTTTTACGTTTCTATAACCCTTCCAAAAACAATCATTATAATGGTCTGAAAATTTAGCCTGCTAACGATTACACCATGTGAGGTGCCTTATAGGTGATATATATATATATGTGTGCATGTATATATATAGTTGATATATATGTGTGTGTGTGCATGTATATATATAGTTGATATATACATACATATATATATATATATATATATACATATATATGTGTACATATACATGCACACACACATATATATCATAATCATTATGTCAGTGTGTTAGCACAGATTCCCATGACTCTCTCTTGCTACCCATCCCTATCAGTCATCATTCCTGGTGAGTCCTACTCACAATATCCAGTATCTGCACAGAGCTTATCCATGTAAGTCTTTGCTATAACCCTTTCAAAAACAATCAATAAAAGATCATTCTCTTCTTGGTAGAGCTAAGGACTTTTCTGCATCTACTCATAATGTTTTACACAAAGGAAAATTTGGTCAAGATAGAATTCCCAGATTTTCAAGTTAACTCTTTTATGTATCAATTTAGCAAATCTGCCATTTTCTCTTGTGCGAGAGATCAGACGAGCATACATAGAAAGCCATGAAGCAAATCTTGTGTAGAAAATTTCTAAGCATTTTCCTTATATCACCATCCACAATGACCCAGACGTATTCAATAGGATTCATGTCAGAACACTGAATTGCTTTATCGTATTTTGGAGCCACAATTCTCAAGTCTTTTTTTGGGGGGTAGGGGCTGTATAGCATGGAACTCCATCTTCTATGAAAGGAGTCTTCTTTTGTTCCACTTACAAGCAGTGAATATAGAAAGAAATCCCTCATGTCAAATGGAGATATATTTTCATCAATTGATGTTTCCCTTGCACTTTATAAGCTTTTGACAAACAAAAAAAAACCCCTAAAAAACGAACAATGCTTCAAATTGCTCTCTACACAATAAATGAAAATACATCATATTTTATTCTAAATTGCAATTTGTTCAAAGCAGAACAAAAAAACTTGTTTTAGCAATGTGCATACTTGCAATATTTCACGGTTCAAAAATTGTTTAAATGAGGAATCATCTGAAAAGATGAACCATGTGTGAAAAAGACAATGCTCTGTCAATCATGTTAAATGTTCAGGGATTTTTATAAGGAATATTGACACAGTTTTTAAAGTGGCTTTCTTCTGGCTGCTTGAAAAAAAAGTTACAGAAGGTAACTTTCTGATGGTCTAGATTGTCCTCAGCAATTCCTTCTTTCATTAGGGATTTTACATTTCCTTTTCCAATAGTATACATTTGAAAAAGTAAACAAATGAAAATTAATCCACTAACAATTCAAATTACACAATTTCTTGATTATCAAGTAGATTGTGATTCTGGCTTATCTGAACAATAACAATTATTTGATATTCAAGAAATTTAGAAACTTAAATTGTGATTTGGGTTAATTTCTTTTGTTTTCTTTTTATATATATATATGTATACATATATATATATATATAAGGTATGTCACAAAAGCATCATGATTTTTGTACTTTTTGACATACCTTGTAATTTGAAAAAAAAAATGAATATTGACCCATTTTTAAAAGTGGCTTTCTTCTGGCTGCTTGAAAAATGCTTACTGAAGGTAACTTTCTGATGGTCTAGGTTGTTTATAGACACTTCTAGTTTTTGCCCCTGATGAAGTGTTTATGAATCATAGTAAGATTTGATTTAAAGTGTAACATAGATGACTGTGTTGCGGGTCTTCATGTCCTGGGTATGATGTTAAACTGCATCTAATGAAGTTCCAATTCTGGACCTCTGGGGAGTGTGGAGTACACCCTCCTCACCATTACCCCCTGACCTGGAGTGGCATTATCCATTAGGGTTCCATCTATGGGCACTTTGTCCCTATCTTGGGCTAGACGGGCAGTCGGAAAGGCCCCCTCTGATCAATCGGCTTGTCCCGTCAACCCTAGCACCTATATAATTTTTCCCAACCCTATGCCTTATGGCAAGCCCCAACCCCTTTTTATCATGTGTGCTAGAAGGCGTGGGCTGCGGGTCTACATGTCCTGGGAATGACGAACTCATCTGATGGTGAGGTTTGAGTTTTGGAGGTTTGGGGAATGTGGAGCACCCCTTCATCACCATTGCTCCCTGTTCCACTCTGACCCAGAGTGGTAGTACCTGTTAGGGTCCCATCTATGGGTTTAAATAAAAATGTATTTATTAAAAATTTGTATTATCCATTAAGAATTGATTTATTTCAAAACTTTATCGGCATTAAATGACTGAGGTTGATATGCCGTAAAACTAAACAACCAAACCAAACCATCCATCTATGGGTTAAATAAAAAAAATAGCTTAAAAATGATGTTGAATAAAAGAAATTGAGTTTTTCTTTTAAATTTGAATACCCAAAAAGAATGAATAAAATAAAAAAGCCTTTGGCATAAAATAACCCAAGAAGGGTTGACATGCTGTAACAATCCAACCACACCAGCCAACCTTGATCCTGGTCATTTTTGTTTATAGATTTAGTCATCATAGACCAACTGGTAACAACTGATACTTTCAGAGACTTTTCAATGTAGTAATGATTAGAGATCAGAATCAATCAAAACGCACATTGCTTGAGGGCTGAGATATCCCCAAAAGTAATCACAATGTTCCTCTCCTAGAGAATTCCTTAAGGGAAATTGTACAACCACTCAAATGAACGTGAATTTAAATGTTAGTACGTATGTGTACATTCACTGTGAGATGATTATATGATAGCCTCAAGTTGTTCTGAATTTCTGGAAACTTGGTCATCTTTATCATATCTGGAGAAATATTGTAGAAAGTATTTTCATTTATTGTATATGTAAGAATGATCTCAGTAAAATAACTTACTTAACATAATAGAAAGGACATGGCAACACAAGTTCAAATCCAGGACTAGACTGTTTGATTTCACTACTCAGCTAGCAATACATTTATTCAACTGCTTTATTTTAACTACTTTAAAGTCAGGAGGAGCCAGTAGTGTAATGGTTATCATTGTAAAAAAATGGACATGGCAACACAAGTTCAAATCCAGGACAAGGCTATTTGCATTTCAATTCTAAGCTAGCGATACATTTAACTACTTTATGGTAGGATCATAGTGATGAGATAGCTGCTGTGAGTGGTTTAAAGTAGGCAAATAGTTAAAATAAAAAGAACCCAACTTCTTATAAGTTAAGACTACAGACTGACATTCTCCACCTGCCAAAAAAGATTGTCATATTTTTTGTCTTATACAAACCAAAAAATTGCGCAGATGCATTTCTTGTCACACACAAAGTAAAAAGAAAAAGAAAATGAAAACCTGATGAAAGCCGGAACAAAAAACTTACTTTCCATTAAGTTTTGTGGAAAGCAGGAAAGGTAAAAATTTTAGTGTTTAGTGGCTATTATTTGAAATGAAAAAAAAAAAAAAGAAAAGACACATTATTCAATAAGATTTTAAATTAGTTACTAAGAGGTCAGAAGCTGCTTAATGGTCAATTCTCAGCTAGCGATAAATGTCTGCCTGCAATATATTTATTCAACTGCTTTTATTTTTAACTACTTTAAAGTCAGGAGGCACCAGTTGTGTAATGGTTATCATTCTAAAAAAATGGACATGACAACACAAGTTCAAATCCAGGACAAGACTATTTGCATTTCACTTCTCAGCTAGCAATACATTTATTCAGCTGCTTTTATTTTAACTACTTAAAAGTCAGGAGGCGCCAGATGTGTAATGGTTATCATTGTAAAAAATGGACATGGCAACACAAGTTCAAATCCAGGACAAGGTTGGTAGCATTTCACTTAATGCAAATACCCTTGGGAAAGATGTGCATCCAACTATTCTCCCTGCTGCTACAGGTAAATATTGGAGGAGTCTGAACTCTTTAACCTGGGTATGGCAGCCGGTCTAGGAGAAGGAAAACTCTGAATTCAAACCTGCCAAAGCTCTGCTTCGGAAATTGACCATGTGTCACATCCTGCTCATGAGGAAGGATTGGTAAATACGTATACATATATACAGTTGTATCTAACACAATACCATATATATATATATATAATATATATATATATATATATATATATATATATATGGGCAGCTTTTTTTATGCATACTATGTTGAACAAGATGGACACAAGTTTCTTTTCATTTTTTCTAGTTTCCTGGCCACTTCTTAATATCGTCTTGTTCAACAATATGCATATATATATATATATATATATATATATATATATATATGCATTCTGTGTCCACATAGAATTGATTGATGTATGTGTTACTATCATATATTTTATTTTTACCTAAAACGCTTTCTGTAAATGAGATATTACTACCTAGGTATGTGAAGATTAACATAAAAGAACACTTCTACTATATTTTTCAAAGAGCTCTGTCTCTCTCTGATTACAAAAAAATCAGACGAAACAGACATCACTTTTTCTGAGTCACTAAAAAGTTTTTTTGTAACTCCATATCAGATTGAACATTACTATCATATATTGTATTTTAACCAAAAATGCTTTCTGTAGATGAGATATTACTATGTAGATGTGTGTAACTTAACATAAAAGAATGCTGCTACAAGATTTTTAATAAGCTATCTCTCTCCCTCTCTTTCTAAGAAACAGACTAAACAGACATTTCTTTTCTGAGTCACTTAAACAAAAGAAAAAGATGATCAGATAGCCTGCATTTTAGATTGAAGATTACTTATCATATATTGTGTTTTAACCAAAAAATGGAATGTAATCTGAAGTCTAAAATGTAGACTATCAGACTGTCATACATTGGATTATAATCTAAGTTTTTGGTTAAAACACAAAGTCTAAAAAAGCAAACATTACTTTTTTGAATCAAACAAAGCCAACTGAATTATTTTTTAAGAATCACAAATAAACCATAAAAATATACAAATCTCAAAATAGAACAAAACACCCAGATTCTTTGATGAACCAGATTTTGTTTGCTGAAAAGAATATTCAGTGCTATTTTTGTGTGTGATCTACGTGCCAACGTGATCCACTAAAGTCAAAAATTTATTCTTGTATGTGATCTAAATATATCATTTGTTTATCATGGCTTGAATAAAACATTATTCCTTTTTTATACATTTATTTTTTTTTAAATATATAAAAATTTGAAAATGATTTTATCAAATTTATATGTAAAATAAATTTATGTCAACAAAAAAAAAAAATAGCTAATAAATAAATTTTATCATCTATTGTTAAAAAAATGAAGCAATTAGGGTTAGGGTTATGCAGACCACACTAAATCAATTTCATTACACGAGACCATGTACCCAAAGTAGCATTTCTCCTTCAATATGGATTGTGATATACATCAATAATTGTAGTTGAATCTTTCTTACCTATTTTAGCAAGAAAATATACATTATGTATATATATTATATCTCTTTCAATATGGATTGCAATATATATCAATAATTGTAGTTGAATCTTTCTTACCTATTTTAGCAAGAAGTATTACATTATGTATATATATCTCTCTCTTTCAATATGGATTGCAATATATATCATAATTGTAGTTGAATCTTTCTTACCTATTTTGATAAGAAGTATTATATTATGTTTATATAACTCTTTCCTTCAATATGGATTGCGATATATATCAATGATTTGACTAGAATCCTTCTTAGCTATTTTATAAAAGTATTATGTTTATATAACTCTTTCCTCTATATGAAATGTGATATTTATCAATACTAGCTTAAAAGCTGCCCCTATCAGGTGGCAATTAAGCTAGCTCCAGCAGAGAGTTCTTGATTGGTCTTTGGCCTAAAACTGCCTAGCATTGAGTACATATAAAAAAAAATTTAAGCATTTGTCATTATATAAAAATTTGTGTTGCCAAAAAAATCACATAAAATTCACCAAAAACCAATTGCAGTAGTCAAAAGTTATAAATCCCAAATTCTAGGATTGTGGGTCTGGATTCGATCAGTAATGCTTTTAAATAATTAAATAGGAATAGACTGAAATAGATAGATGGATAGATAGAGATAGAGATAGAGATAGATAGATAGATAGATAGATAGATAAGATAGATAGATAGACTAGATAGATAGATAGATAGATAGGAATAGACTGATAGATAGATAGATAGATAGATAGATAGAATAGAGACTAGAGATAGATAGATAGATAGATAGGAATAGACTGAGATAGATAGATAGGAATAGACTGAAAATAGATAGATAATAGGATAGACGATAGATAGATAGATAGATAGAACAGACTGAGATAGATAGATAGATAGATATGAACAGACTGAATAGATAGATAGATAGGAACAGACTGAGATAGATAGATAAATAGAATAGACTGAAATAGATAGATGATAGATAGAGATAGATAGATAGGAATAGACTGAAATAGATAGAGATAGATAGATAGGAATAGACTGAGATAGATAGATAGATAGGAACAGACTGAGATAGATAGATAAATAGGAATAGACTGAAATAGATAGATGGATAGATAGGAACAGACTGAGATAGATAGCATAGCAATAGCATAATCTTTATATAGATCACTGCTGTTCCTCACAATCCTATAACCTCACCACCTGAACCTTTCCCATCATGAACCCTCAAATGACTCACCAAACCCGCTGCAGATCCACAAAGTTTGATGCAAATATGACATAGGAAGGACATCCTTCCTGTTGTATCAGATGATAAAATTTGATGCTTATGCACCACCATATGTCTCTTAAGACCAGAAGGTGACTAACAGACTTTGTTACAGATTGCACAAGACACATTGTTTGTTTCTATAGTTTGCATGAAATGTCCCTGATGAGATTTCCCATTATTGATATATCCAGCCTTAGAAAGCAGAATCCAACCACATATTTGACATTTCCAGCCCTCCATGCTCTTTCCAATATGACAATTCTCCAAAAACCAATTGCAGTAATCAAAACTTATAAATCCCAAATTTTAGGATTGTGGGTCTGGATTTGATCAGGAATGCTTTTAATTTGCTCATGGAGTCAGCCTGATTTCTAAATGGTATGATATGTTGAACTATAGTCTCTAGGATTAAAGTTGAAAAAAATTGACACACTGACATTCACATTTATTATTATTGATGTCTTGATAGTTTTTGGATAGACCTTACTTATTATACCTACATTATAGTTTTCATTTGTTTTTCTATATTTAGAAAACCCACTGTCCAATTTTTGCCTATTCCCTGTAGATTAAACAGTATTTACTCCACTTTATAAAGAAAGAAGAGAAACAAATCATTTAATTACAATAAATATCATTTGTATTCCATATCTATTTCGTTTCTCTCTAAGGAATATCATGAGGTCAATAAAATAAGATAAAGTTTTGAGAATAATGGCCGACTTGAAGGCTTTGTCTGCATTACAAACTATCTCAGCATGGCAAAGTACAAATTAGAGAGAAAATCTTTATTTCAGCTGCTAAAGTTTCAACATTTTCATGGTGGCTTTTATGTATGAAATAGTCTTTTCCAATCTGAAAATAAAAGTGAAAATAAATTTTGAAATTGTGATATTTTTTTATTGTTTGGATGTTACAAATTTAAATGCTGTGTAATGACAAACAATAACACAGATAGACTTTGGAAAGATTTATTCAACTTAGAATAATTGGTACTCTTATTAAGAGTTTATATAGTCTAGTATTCCCTAGAAAGTTCTTCAAAGGGAAGGTAATCATAAAGTAGGGGAGGTAACTCTCAATTATTACACACTACTTGACTATTATCAAATCAGTTTCTTTTCCTTTTGTTGATGAACAAGAAATGGTATTCCAATATAAGTGCCTTCCAATGCACTTATAAAGACATGTTATCTCAAAACTAGGCCCTGTCTATGGGTTAAATAGTAATACTTCTATTTTACAAAGGTGGTTTGAAACTGAATAACCCACTATGGTTGATATGCCATTAAAGAAAGAAATAAACCAAACCAAAAACTAGGATCCAAAAAGAATATTATTCATAGGAAGACACTTGGTCCCTGAAAATAGTTAAATCTATATTTTCAGCTTTTCAGCTGAAAATGATTTAAAATATGTGTATTTCTGTTTTTGTTTTGTGATTTCAAAAAGATGTTACCCTGTTGATACAACCAGGGCTGTGGAGTCTGGACACAAAACCTTTGACTCCAACTCCTCTATTTTTGGCAATTCCAACTCCTCTTTATATAATTAATTCCTAATAAATATAAAACCAATTTTTTTAATAATCGCTTTATAAGCATTGTGCACTATATAACTTTACAGACTTAATTAGGGCCATATAAATGTTAAATTCAACTGGATTTGGAGTTGCTATAGTTTTACCAACTCAGACTCCGGTGATCCCTTAATTGCTTCTAACTCTGACTCCATAGCCCTGGATGCATACATTAAACTCTGTTTCTGGCAGAACAATATTTTTGTCACTAACAGTATGTAATTTTTGCTATTTTTCGTTAGCTCAATGTAAGGCATTTTCTTATGGACTTCTCATCAACCAATTCAATGTTAATGCATACAAACATTGCTAGGAATCCCCGCTGTGGTGTAGAATTGTGTTAAGATTGTTTTATAAAATATCATAATTATCTATTTATTTGTAATTGGGAGCAGGTGGCATAATGGTTATAATCGTAGGAAATGAGTTCAATTCCTGGTCAAGGCTGTTTGCATATCACATCACGCTAATACCCTTGTGAAAGGTATGAATCCAACTACACTCCCTTCAGCTATGGGTAAATGGTAGGGCTGACTGGGCTCTTTGACCTTGGTTAGGCAAGCTGTCTAGGAGAAGGAAAACTCTGAATTCAAACCTGTTAAACTCCACTTGGGAAATTGACACTGTATCACATCCAACCTATACGGAGGAGTTGGTAAATATACATATTAAAATTGGTTGAGTTTGTACAACATTAAAATTGTTCTCCAAGAAATTGACCTTGTGTCACATCTTGCTCATGCAGAGGGGTTGGGAAACATATATTAATTTGTTTTTTTAATCTATATTTTCTCTATTCTTAATGATAAACATTTTGAAGACATTGTTTTCTAATTAAAATGTTTTTTCTTTTCTTTTACAGGTAAGTGTTCATTGAAAATACAGTTTTCAAATTCATTGAAGAAAATTGAAGAAGAAATTTCTACCTGTCAGGTAAAAAGCAATATACTAATTGGCTTTCTTTGTTAACCTGTTCTCCAGGAAATTTATCCAACAGTTTAAGACAAACTTGAATATTAAAAGACTTAAGTCTATATGCAGTATTGATTGACATGTAACCACAAAAGCATACACACATGAATGTCTCTGGCAGAAAGATAAACTGCTCTTAACATAGGCACACACACACACACACCGACCTTACAGTGTAAGGAAATTTGCATGCAACTTGATCGTTCTTAGCTCTTTTTATGAGTTTATTCATGTCCATCCAGAAGAAATTGTGCATAGAAAATGCATCAGCAGTTTTGCAACTGTTGGCAGAGAAAGTCTATTTTCTGATATTGTCTCGTTTTGGACATTTACTTATACGGGTAATTTGGGTGCTTTCCATGACCCATGCCATATATATATAATATATATATATATATATATATAACACTAAAAGTGGAGGAATCATATGTAATTAGGGAGAATATTTCATTAAGGAATAAAATATAAAATAAAGGTGGGGTACACATATATATATATATATATATATTATATATATATATTGCATTATTCACTCTTGCAATTACTGTAATTAATCAATATCTTGATTGATTGCCATTAAACCTGAAAATCTTTTTATGGTGAAACTTGTGTAGGTTATTTCTATATACATTTTAATACTATATCCACTCTACTGCAGTCATATAAGTTTGGTGAATCTGGCGTCTTCTAATTAAAGAATTAATGCTCTGTCTCTCTTCAGCTATACTTTTGTTCCGCTCCACGAAGACAATGCCAGTTTCACCCTAAACGGCATTGCCCTTTAGTGGAAAGGAAACGCCTTTCGACAGCAACGACTTTAAAGATGAATTGCTATTTATTAATAGGTTTAGTGGCACCCGAAAAGTTTACTTTCCACTAAAGGACAATGCGCACGATTAGGGAGAAACCGGCATTGTCTTTGCAGGATGGAACAGTAAAACGTTGAGGTCCAAATTATAGGGTTGTCAAGGTGAGATGAAAAATACGTGTGATTCTTAGCCAAGCTTCTGACGAAAAGTGTTGAGACCGGAAATCCTAGACCAGTGACAATTTTTGGTTTGTACACTTACAAAAAAGGACCGCTAAGGGAGGTCACTATAAGGGATCTAATGCTTTTAAGTGTAACACAAAAACTTTAGGGCTTCAGAAAAGTTTTACTTGATGTGCACACCTAATAACCACATTTAATTTCCATTCACTTCCAAATAGATTAGCTGGGAGTGATAGCACATTCCTGTAATCTAGCTACTTTGCAGACATGATCGGTTGGCTGGTTTGAGTTCGGGGGTTCTGTTACACATTGCCCTATGGCGATCAGGCATCTGCACTAAGCCTGGCATCAATATGGCTGGTTGGAGGGAGCTTCAGCTGACCAGGTTGACTAATGAGGGCCAACTCGGTCCAGGGCGGAAACGCAGCAGACAACCAACCAAATAGATTAATTGAATATTAAATTAGAAAACATATCTGATTTACCAGAATATATTACAATTTATATGAGAAAAGAATCAGTATTTGGGTGAATATGATATCGGTTTTCATAATCACCCATTGATATTCCTTTTGTATATATATTCGAGCAGCCATTAGAAAACTTCCCAATTATTCCTTACCA
>JALAJA010000752.1:17500-26717 GCA_023376005.1 Doryteuthis pealeii
AACCCACTCACACTGAAGGCGCTAAATTTGGTGAGAATGGAGGATGCAGTAAAGTTTTCCACCTGAATGAAGCTATTTTCTCCCTTGTCCTGATGCTTGTGTGGGGTCGAGCATTGTCATGCAGAAGAAGGACATTGGCGATTGGTAAGTTGGGTCTTACTCGTCAGATTAGCTTTATAAAAAATCTTCACATAAAATAAATAAAATGGTATTACTTTTTGACTCACCCTCATAGATAGGAACTGCATTATTGTATATGCTTGTATATGAAATCTATTAAGAAAAACAAAACAAATCAACAAAAAGATCCTGAGAATTGTAAAGAATGAAGTATTTTCAATATGCTTTTTCTTAATTGTTTTTGGATATTATTTGTAGTTAGTTCCACAAGTATAAACCTTACATTAGTAATGACTCATTAGTTCTTGAAAATCTGTCCTCAGAGAATTGCATGAGCACTAGTGATTGCAAGGTACAAATAACACATCATATGTTGGCAATATCAGCAACACCAGTTGATTCCAAAAGTATTTCCAAGTCGTGACATTTCCTTGTTTACTCATCCTTGAGTAATTGCTGTTCTGAAAGCTGTCGGTCACCATGATAGATTGGTATGGACCTTTAACTTACCAGCCAGAGAGAGAAGTAGAATGCCTGACCAATTTATTGGCCACTGCAGTTCGGCCATTGTATGTTGCCTCGGGAAACCATCCAAATTCCACTTTTGAACTGAAATTGGCATCAGACTTAATATATCTAGGCAGCGTTCTCAAAGAGAAGTGAAGGCGTCTATTTCATATTGCCTCTTTCAAAGGAGAATGGTCCAGTTTTAGAATTTGGATCCTATTATGTTTTTCTTTGTGTACACGTACAAAAAGAAATCCATATGAAAAGAGTATTCCAGAAATGAGAGAAAATGAATAATTGATTTTTAATAACTTTTAAAAATCAGTGATTTTTGAAGATAATGAATTTTCTTAGTTGTCAATTTTGCTAGGTTTATTAAAATGAAGAGATTTTTTTAAAAATCTAAAAAGATAAGGCTATGAAGCTACCCAAAAATATACCCAAGACTTGGAAGAGACTATGTGGTTGGATATTGGATACAAAAACATGTTACAAATATTGTAGGGAGACAAGAATTGTCTACGTTGAAGAATGGGGCATGTCTGTGAGGTGGCCTGTGCACTGGCAGATATGACAATCCCAGAAATCCACACCTCTCTTCTTTGAATAGTCAAGCATCCACTCTCTTTTACCTCTGTTCTTGGAACAGTATAGGGGTGCTCTCTTGCCTCTGTTCTTTAAAAAGTAGAGACATTTTATCTCTTCTTATTTTACTGTCCATTATCAAATAAAACTTTTTCCATTTTGGTACCCCTTTCATATACTGCTTGTTAGAAGAAAAAGTGCATATTTTATATTTTGTGTATTCTTGTCAATACATCTTGTATATATAGAATGCATGTATTAAATGTTTCTATAGATGGAAATGAATTTATCTAGTCTTTCCTTCTGTTTTAAATTAAGTGTTAGTGTATATTGGATATACTAATATAGGACCTTGGTAAGTGGAGATTCAACTAAATCTCTTCGCTACCACCAAGCAACCCATTAATGTTTAGTTCTTTGAGACACATGTAAATAGAATGTGTGTTTATTTGTACAGATATTGGTAATTTATGAGGAAGTGCGTCCCGGTCTCCTGCCTCAAAAATTGCTACCCGTTGACTATTAAAATAACGACCCAGCTCAGTCTATTCAAAACTATCCATCTTCATATCTATCTATCTATCTATCCATATTTATCTATTTACTTTAAATACTAATATTTTTTTTAATTCATGTTTGTTTAATGTCTTGTTTTAGTTTAAATAAACAAGAATTATGACAAAAAAAGATGCACCCCCCCAATACATTTACTTGTCGAAAAATATCTATCTCCATTTGTTCATATCTATCTATATTATTTTGTTTGTTTATCTATCTATCTATCTATCTCAGTCTATTTCAAACTATATATCCATCTTCATATCTAAACAAGAATTACAACAAATTACGATAAATAAACAAGAATTATGACAAGCTCGGGTTGTTATTTTGATAGTCACCGGGTAGCAATTTTTGAGGCAGGAGACCGGGACGCACTTCCTCATAAATTACCCAGATATTTAAAGAAAAGGAACTGAAAAAGATCATATTCTGATGGAAAGGTACAATGGGCCGAAAGTGTGATGAAGATAAGGAACACAACAATTTTCACCAGTTTTAATACTGACCTGTAATACAGCTAATAGATTCTGAGGAAAACCCATTTATCAAAATAAATGTACATGTGACTGTTGTAGACATGCTATCATGTTTCACAATACATTTAAAATGAAGCTACAACAAAATACATTCTAAAGTAATACGATGAAGTCATAGAACATTTTCAAAAGATTTGGAGGGAGATAACATAATTGCCTTTGCTAGATTTGTAGGCATGGCTTCCCATTGGTTACATGACAATACATTCCTTGAATCTTGCTCTTTTTATCTCCTTTCTTCAAAAGGACAACACTTATCGCATTTCTGTCTTCACACATTGAGTGAAAAGAACATATCTCTCAGCTCTGTTCATAGAGCAGAATAGAGAGTTAGTCTCCAATTTTCTTCCCATTTATTACACCTCACCATGGAAGATACATTTTTTTACTGTCTCTATTATAAGGCAGCTTCTGTGGACACAAGTCCCCTGTCTGTTGATAGGAATGCAACAAGTATGTTGCTACTCCTTGTCAAGCAGGAAGAGAACCTTTTGTGAAAAGGACATATCTCTCAGTTCTGTTCATAGAGCAGAAAAGAGACAGTTAGTCTCCAGCTTTGTCCCATTTACACCTTGCCATGGAAGATACCATTTTTTACTGCCTTTACTATGAATAAGGCAGTTCCTGGGAACACAAGTCCTCTGTTGATAGGAATGCAACACATATGTTGCTACTCCTTGTCAAGGCAGGAAGAGAACTAAGAGAAACTTTGACCTTTTCATACATCCTCTTTTATATGCTATTATCCACATCATCACAACATTTTGTTATATACCCTTCTAACACACCGGTTATACAAATGGCAAGAGAGAGACAGATGGGGAGATGATAGATTTGGTTCTTATCTATGTTTCACTTGTCTACCTCATTGGCCGCCATCTTCTCAGGGCTATTGGGCTTTCTTCTGGGGGTTGATTTCTTCTCTGTTTGGGCTGGGTGTCTGCTCATTTCTTATGGATTGATTAATACGCAAGATTTTGTTTCTTTATAACTTTTTATTAAAACAACTCCAGCACTAAACCGCACGGTGAGAAGTGACATCTTCTCTTAATGAGTAACTGGTCATTACTAACTAAAAACTCTCATACGCTTCTGCTAACACCTATTAGGAGGGGTCAAGCTGAAGTCAGTCCTATGACAGACAATTTTGTATATGAGTTGACCCGAAATGTTAGGCCAAGAAATAATTCATTTATCTTGTGTCTCATGTATCGGCCGGTCAGATACTTTGTTACAAATGAAGCAAATTCCAGAAATTCCAGTTTGTAATGGCACCAGTTCCTCGTTAAGCAACAGTGGGTCTACTCAGTGATGATGATGTCAAGATAGCAGTCTAGATGAATCAATGATAATGTTTGATACTTCCAAATTAGCAGTTTTTAAGCGAAACACAAGTTTGTGCAAGTGCATAAAACATAGTTTTCTGTGATTTTTTTCTTCTTCCCTAAACTGAAAATTCATCTCAAGAGTAAAATTTAAGGACGTAGAAGTCATTAAACAAAACATTTCGTTTAAAATAAAAAAGGGGGTTTCTGTGGTATTTCGTGGCGCTTGGTGTATAATGCAGAAATCATTAATAACTTAAGATTGGTTGACGTTAAGATTTTTTTATAGCATTTGGAGAGCTAAAAATTAACATATCTCCGCCAATGTTTGGAATTGGAAGCTCAAATTTTTGGGATTGTCTAATTTTAATAGTCCACACCTGGAAAAAAAATCAGAAAAATTGAAGTGGGTAGGTGACAATTTTACTTTTTTTCTGAATGAGTTGATGTGAAATTACCCTTTGGTAAGTTTGATTCTTACTGGAAGTGTTCAGTTGAGGCATGAGCTTTATGTAGGGGATGCAGAAGCTGGTGAGGTAATTGGAAATTAAATGAAAAGTTATTTTATTTGTATATACATGACCCCACTGCCATGATGTTGGTATGACAATCATTAGATGTAAATATGATAAAAAGTAGCTAATAGTGGGACAAAGTGTTTGTTCATGTGATATTCAAACAAAATAAAATTAATCTATTTAGAAATCTAAGCATTACAGGAAAATAAAGGAGTTGCTGGAGGCACATGGTGTAATGGTTAGAGTAATAGGAAATGGACTCCTCAACCTGAGTTCAAATCCTAACACACTTGGGAAAGGTATGCATCCAATTACTCTCCCTCCAGCTATGGGTAAATAGTATGGGCAGATTGGACTCTGTAACCTTGGCTAGGTAACCAGTCATGGAGAAGGAACACTCTGAATTAAACCCTGTTAAACTCTCTTTAAGAAATTGAACTTGTGTCGCATATTGCATATATATATATATATATATATATAATGCAGGTGATAAAATTAGTCAGGTGGTAAATGACACACATGATAAATTTACTAATATTCCTAGATTATATACACTAGCAAATATATGCACCCTCCGGGTGCAAGTATTTAAGTTTTGATATAATAAAATATCATATTAAATTAGAAAGGCTAATGAAACTGACTAAGAATGCAGATAAAAAGATCTGCAACAGAGGGGGTATAATCGAAAAATAGAACAACTTTGAAACTAACTATTCCATCATTTTCCATTACTCCCCTCTTTCATTAGTAAATTTTCCTAATTTAACTATTTAGTTAAAATAGGAAGTAAAGGATAATATTACAGTTATTTCTTCTTGTAAATAAATTTCTTTTAAGATTTATCCACGAGATTTTTGTTTATATTTCTTAAGATAAAACCAAACAATTAGAAATCAATAATACCAAGCACATATTTATTAAAATTAAATTTTTAAATATCAATATGCAAATTAGCCTTCCCGTTCAAACTGTAAACCGCTATTTTGTTTGTATATATAAATACAATTGCATGTTATTAGTACGTAGATATGGTCCACAGTATTAATAATGTAAAACAATTTTTTATTAATAACTGAAGGTTTAAAAGAATGAAATCATGGAGAATTTGACGTAAATAATTAAGGGAATTGTCACTTGAGTAGTAATATGTTTCGGTTACAGACAGAAAAACACACAATCTCCATTATAATAAGATATATATATATTATATATATATATATATATATATATATATATTGTTCATTTTGAATTGGGTGGTCAGTGTGTTTGTTTATTTGTATAGTTTTGGTGATTCCTACATCAGTTCATTTTCTCAAAGGGTTATTTAAACTCTAAAAAGAGAAAATCAAATATGGAATTAGTTAGTTGGTAAATTACACATGATAAATTCATCAATATCATACACTGTAACCATATATATTATATATATATTATATATATATATAATAGTTCATCTCCCCACAGTTATTTAAACACTAAAAAGAGAAATCAAATATTGATATTTCTTTCCTTTAGTTTATGCAATGTTTGTTTCTTGAAATCCTGATTTTTAATCTGACTGCTTAAAACTTGAAGTCGTTTGTTGTGTATTTATCATATAAACTATGATTTTATGTGATAGGTGATCTGAGAAGAGAGAAGAATTAACTCTTTCAAGTAACTTCCAAACTTATGGCGCTCAAATGATTCTGAGGAGATTATACCAAAGATCAGAACTAAATTCCACTGGCTTTCCAAGAATAACAATCACATTCACATTTAAGACAATGGATTATCTATAAACAATTTTGCTTTATCTAATGTAAAAAAAAAAAAATTGTACCTGACATTTTCAAAAACTTAAGAAAATTTAGTATCTATTAAGAATAATTCTTTTTCTTTGACCACTTACTTCTTTCTACCTGAAAGTATGACATACATTCACATAATAAAAGCCACCCTTGTAAAACAGTAGGGGTACAATTTAACCCATAGGTGTGAGGACAAGAGTTTTCATAACTTTCCCAAGTGTATTAGTCTGAAAGGAGGCATTCATGGTATAATTATTATCATCATATGAAATATACACAGAGATGATGGTTCAAATCTCAGATGAGGCAGTTTGGGAAAGCTAATTATTATTCTATGGGTTCAAAGTTCCATGATGGCTCCCGATTATGACAAGAAGGTTCCCAAGTTCAAGAAGGCTCCCAAATCCGACAAGAAATACCTGAAGAAGGTCAGCAGAAACGTTGTACAGATAACAATAAAGATGAGGACAATAGTTCGATTAATCCAAATAATACTAATTATCAAGCCTCATCTAAAAAAAATCAGAGAACGAGTTTAACAGGTTTCAGACTTTTCCTTCTTCTTGCCATACAAGGGTTAAAGAGCCCCTAGTCTATCCTACTATGGCGGGGGAGAATAGTTGGATTCAACTATTTCCCAAGAAGTTAGTGCCATATGAAATACAACCAGCCTCGTCAAGGATTTGAAACTCATATTGACATGTCCTTTCCTTCGACGACAATCATTACACTACGAACGCTTCCTGTAAAGCTATGAATTTAACTATGCTACCTCTAGCTATGGGTAAAAATAGTAGGACAGACTGGGCTCTTTAACCTTGGTTAGGCATCAGGTCTGGGAGAAGGAAAACCCTGAATTCCAACTTGTTAAACACTATTTCAAAAATTAACCTTGTGTCACATCCTGCTTGTGTGAAGGGGTTGGTAAATACATACTAGTTCAAAAGTGAATGTAATAGTTCAAACTTGCTTACTACAATATCACACCAGGTTAGCCACAGTGCCATAGGGACTCCACCCTCCTGTAAAACCCATGTGGCAGTAACATTCATAGCTCATCCCGTTTTGCCTGCCAAAGAATCTCAATCAACATGTTGATCTTATTTTAAGAAAAGAATTAGTCAGCCCACACTTTGGTCAAAATGTATATACCATTGAAAGTGCCTGGCATAATGGTTACAGTCGTAGAAAATGGTCTCGTCGACCTGAGTTCAAATCCTGAATAAGGCTGTTAGATTTTACATTAACCTTGGGAAAGGTATGCATCAACCATACTCTATGCAGCTAAAGGTAAATAGTTAGATGCAGCTGGGGCTCTCAACCTTAGTGTAGGTAGATGTCTAGGTGAAGGAAACTCTGAATTCAAACCTGTTAACCTCCACTTAAGAAAATTGACATCGTGTTGCACCTGCTTGTACAGAGGGGGTTGTGTATATATATTATATATATATTTTGAAAATGGTTTTGAAAGCGTGGTGCATTGTGAGATGTTTATAATAAATACAATTTCACAATTTTTTTTTTTCGTTCTGAAAAAGATATCTTTTTTTCAATTTACTGTTATTCGGATCCAACAACTAATATTTGCTGATAATAACTCTGCCCGTTCTCACACTCTGTTACTTAAAATATATATATATATATTTTTTTTTTTTTTTTTTTTTTTTTACTTCCACATCTCGGATTTTACACAGTATTCCTCGTACAAGCATTAGTGTCACGGTATCCTTCTCTGATGAGACTGACCAAAAAAAAGATATCTTTTTCAAGAAGAAAAAAAAACATTGTGAAATTGTATTATTATAAACATCTCACAATGCACACGCTTTTCAAAACCATTTTCAAATTTTGCTCGTAACACAATCTATTCACACACATTATATATATATATATATATAAAACTATAAAGCAAGAAAAAACATTATAAACATATAAGCAAAGAAGAAACGAATGAACCCAAGAATAACTTATGTTTTCCGTTATTTACCTCTTCAAGCCAGACGCTGGTGTTGGGCTGACAGTGTGTAAATTTCCGCTCTTCATCCTAAGTGTGTAGAAAACTTAGACTAGAACTGCTGTGGACTTTTGACACATCATGTGACGCAACAGAGTAGACAGTGGCAGGGGTGGTGCCCGAGCCCAGCAGCTAGTAGAAACATACAACCAGCCGTGCCTATTGGTTGTGTTGCCACAATTTGTTCGCACTTCTGCTGCCTCCTTGAATAATATGAGTTCCGACATCTGGAAAAAAAACCCTCCCCATCCGGGTGGACAGCTCCAACTAAATACCTTAACTCTTTGCACGACCAATTTCTTTCATAATATACTAATTTTTCTTTGTATTTCTTACCTGTATGGATGGGATATTCAATGCTGCACGTGTCTATTTACCTCAGGACATCATTTCTCTTTAATAAAGTCCGATTATTATTTAATCTTGATCTTCTGCCCAATTATACAGTGACACGTGGGAGAGGCCGCTGCCAGGTAGGTTATGAATAGGTCCAGTGGTGGGAGAGCTGTGTGAGCAGTTAAGGTAGACAAAGAGTTAAAAATGACATCTTTGTTTTTACTGACTCAGACATCACTAAGGCCAAATTTATTACGATATTAAAACTTAACCCTTTTGGTCCCATTGAAAATCCTTCTATTTCCTACCTTACTTGACTGAATCTAGCCGACCTCACCACTTGTTTAGCCATTTATTTTGAACTAGCAAATATTATGAACCCTCCGGGTGCAAGTATTTGGCAAGTTTTAATTAATAAATATCATGTTAAATTAGAAAGGTATGAACTGATAAGAATTCAGATAGAAATATTTGGAACAGAGGGGGTATGATTGAAAAAAAAGAACAACTTGAAACTAATTCTTCCACATTTTCCCTGTATCCCGTCTTTCATGTGGTAAATTTTCCTAATTTAACTATTTAGTTAAATAGGAAGTAAAGGAATAATATTAGCAGTTGTTTCTTCTTGTTAAATCGCGATTTCTTTTTTAAAGATTTATCTCGCGCGAGAATTTTTTGCTCATATTCATTAATATAAAACCAACAATTAGAAATCAATAATGACTAAGCAATATATTTATTAAATCAAATTTTTAAATTCATATGCAAATTAGCCTTCAATTTCACCCTGTTAAACGCTATTTTGTTGTATTAGTAAATACAATGCATTTTCTTAATATGTAGATCATGGTCAACAGTCTTAATATGTAAACAATTTTATTAAGAATTCGAACAGGTTTAAATAAAAATAAAATCATGGAGA
>JALAJA010000753.1:0-5000 GCA_023376005.1 Doryteuthis pealeii
TATATATATATATATATATATATATATATATATAATTTAAAAACATTTTTTTCTATAATAATGGCGAGTAAATTTTTCTGTGTATTGTACACAACTTTTATCATAATTTCTTTTCTTGTTTTCTTTCATTTTTTAAACGAGATGGTATTTTTTGTGAATAAATTGTTTTTGCCAGAGGGTTTGGTAAAATATATACTAATGGTCACGTAAGAAAAATTTGGAACACTGGATTAGATTTTTTTAAATGGCTCTATTATTCAATCAGGCCGGATTAGCTCAAGTGGTAGAGCGTTCGGCTAGAAACCACAAGGTCCTTAGTTCGATGCCGATCCTCGCCAACTCAACTCAGGATCTGGGGCGGTAAGTAAGGAGCTGATGGGTAGGTGTGGCGGCTCCACCTCAGACGCTAAAACAATCTCCTTGGTCTAGCGCTATTTGAAAAGGGGATAGACTCCCTCGCTGACTGCTGATACCGACTTTAGACCGCCCCGACGACTTTACTTATTTTTACTTATTAATCTCAATAGGGCAAAGAGGCAAGCAATGCATTAGAATTGATTAATTTGTTTGTTTTAACACAATGTCAACAGTCTACGGATTAATGTATAGTGATTTGAGTTGATTTCTTTGTTTACGTATATAAACATTGTGGATTTTTCCAACACCAATATTTGCACATAACAGTAGTTGTAAAATTTATCCCTACTGGGGGACGAAGAGGGGGTCCATAAGAGTGGTCACGGGAATTGTGTGCATTGTAAAGTTCATATTTACATTAGTGAAAACGTGCGTGTGTATGGTTAGAATCGTAAGGAAATGGACTCCGTCGCACCCGAGTTTCAATCTAGACGAGGCTGTTTGCATTTCCCATTGCACTAACGCCTCTGGAAGGTAAGAATCCAACTATTCCCCCCTCAACGCTATGGGTAAATAGTAGGGCAGACTTTGGCTCTTAACCATGGCTGGGCAACAAGTATAGGAAGAAACAACTCTTATATATAATATTTTGAGAATTTTTTTGTTGTAACTATGATGCATTGAAGTAATTCAATATTTATTTTTGTAATTTGTAGGGATTAATTCGGGGGAAAGATACGAGCCTTATTTTTTTGTAAGGTTCTGTCTTTCTAAGCCACGCCAGAAGGTTCTGTAATTCTTTCTGTCGTCGGCTGATTGGTCGGATTTTTGTTTTTGTTTTTGGAACGAGGCTGATTTCCTGTTCTGAAAAGGGCGCGAATTTCGCAGATTCAGGTTGGTTTTTGAGAAAGAAAAGGGTCGATTCGCCTATCATCGTTGACCGAGTCAACGTAAAAATTTTATTTCCAAAATTATTGGGTTATTTCTCACAGAGTGAGATTTTGTTTAACTTCTTAAAAGAGAAATTTTTACACTTTTTGAATTGTTTGGCAGCTTATTTGGAAGACCCAAATATTGCATTTGTCTCACAGAGTTGGGATTATTTTTTTTCTACAAAGAGAGTTTGAGTTTCTTTTATTGTGTATTTGAAAACCCAATAGCAGCAATTTTGGCTCTCCGAGAGAGTCCTTTTATTCTTCCAGAAAGAAGAAAAGTTATTGTTCAGCTGTCGTCTTGACAAAGCGACTCTATATCTAATTATTCCAAAGTATTGCAAAGCAGCTTGCTTAATTTTCAGGCACTTTAAGCCTTAAACATTTTTTTGAGTCGCTACCACGGTCTCTAACAACATCTAGTAGCGGAATCATAGAGAGGAGAGGAGAGACGACCTTCTACCCCCAAAAGAGAAAGGTGTTTATAGACTGATTGGCGCCCCTGTTTTCTTCTTGCTACCCGTTTTGAAAAAGTTCGCCCCTTACTGACCGACAGAGAAGACAAAGAGAGATTTTTTTTTTTACTGTCTGAACTTGTAGTTGTGGAGTGGAACCTGTAACAACTTTTTTTTATATCTGTAAAATTCCTTATTTTTTCGGCCTTGTGCTTTTATATTTTGAAATATTTTCCCCGTTTTTCGGCTTAGTTCCCATTTTTACGCTTAGCATAAAAGACAATTATGCAAGTCATAGCTGCCCTTTTTATTCCCGAATAAATTTTGAATTACACTATTGTCCCTTTTTAAAGTTCCTTTTGTTGTTTATTATTTTTTTAGTTTTGCTAAGTTAACATTTATTTTTCTACAGGAGTAAAGGACGGACATATATCCTTCTAAATTTCCACAATATATATATTTACATTTATTTTGAAGTTAAAGTCTGGACATTCTAAACCCCGCCAGCAACGTATTATGATTATTCGTAATATACCCGGCCTTTAGAAAAATTACAACGAATAGAATTTAAAAGAGAAACAGTATGACGTACTTTGACAGTGATAAAAGAGCACAAATAACTGGTAATCTAATATATTTCTATTAACAATAGAGATCCAGCCGGTATTTGTCTCTAACCGAAATTATGTCACTGTTTATCAATGAGTATTTTATTTTATAGTCAGTATATTTACTACATAAAATACTAAAATCTATGAAAAATCAATTAATTGTCAAATTCTCACGAGAAATTTTAAACTTATTCAACTTTATATGTATTTATATTTTAAATATTTTTTTTCCTAAATATAGTAGGGGATCGCCCCCCCCCAATTTTATGAAATCCTAACAAAATATATTTTACTTGTACAATTTTTAATTTTTTTCTTTAGGGACAAAGGTCTAAATGATTAAATCTGAATTATTTTAGAAACGTCATACTGTCGTAAAACAATACAAATGTCCTCAGTGGAGAGTGGAGTGAAATATGATGCTTTTTAATTAAATAAGTAATTTTTTAAAAATATTAAAAAGTTTTATTTCGATTCATTTAACTTCTGCCCCCTTAGGCAATATCATCAGTCAAGAAATTATTTTTACACCGCCAGGGAGTGTTTTTTTCTTTTTTGCTAGTATCAGATAACTATTAAACTTTTCGGCAGGTCAACTTTTTTAGATTGTCTGTTATGGTTTCATTATTTGATGTGACCTTTTTGACATTTTAAAAATATTTCTTTGGGTTTCGCATTTTTAATTTTGCTTTATCTTTGACATGGTGTTTTGTCCCGAAGTATTCGCTTTATTGTTCGATTTAACTTAGGAATTTCATCGCTTGAGAGAGTGATTGACTCTTTCGCAGCCATGACAATCAGTTGCCATCAAAGCGATGAACAGAAGGAAAATTTTCCTTCCGGCCAGAACAAGTGCTGAGAAAAATAGTAATTTCGAAATGTTCTCTTCAAACCACAATGACATTCGTCGCATTTCATCAAACATCTTGGCAGTTCGCGCCAGGTTAAATTGTACATGCGTATAGAGCCGTTCATTTGGGGTTGTCCAATTTATATACAAGACACATGTGCGAAGACACACAAATGCAAACATATACGCACACGAACTCGCAGAGGCACATACACTTACACACCCTTACACAGATAGCCGTGCACAAGTATACACAAACTGTTATAGTCACGTCCATATGGGCTTGTTTCCAGTTATATACAAGACACACGTGCGTATACACATAAACACAAACATACTCATAGACGCATACACACAGGCACATACACACTCACACACCCTCACACAGATAGCCGTACACAGGTATACACAAAGTATTGCACACACAAATGTATGAGGTTTTTTTTGGTTAGGAGAAAGAGGAGGGGAACTCTCGAAGTAGTTTTGTCAAACGAAAACACAGCCACTTTGGTTTGAATTCAGAGTTTTCCGTCAGGGCTAGTTGCCTAACCAAAGTTAAAGAGCTGGGCTTTTTAACAATGGCTAGGTAACCAAGCCTAGGAGAAGGAAAACTATGAATTCAAACCTGTTAAACTCCGATTAAGAAACTGACCTTGTGTTGCATCCTACTCATGTGGAGAGGGATAATATATATATATATATATATATATATATATATATATATATGTGTGTGTGTGTGTGTGTGTGTGTGTGTGTGTGTGTGTGTAGTTAATAAAAAAAATTGAAAAAAAAACACAGGTTTAAATGAGTTAAGTGGTGAGTTTATTAGCCGATGCAGCAGTGTTTCGATCTATAATTTAGATCATCTTCAGGGCTTTTGTTGGTATGTGGATGGTGATAATTCTTTTTATCTCAGAATAAGGAGAAAGGCGGGTAATAGTCCTTGTTTATCGGTCTGTTTAAAATTTGAAGTCTGAGAAAAAGAACGTTGAAAAATGAACGGTTTGAAATATGATGTCAAATATTCTTTTTTGCGGTGTGAGTATTAGAATGTGTAAGTGTTTGTATCGAAAAAAGCATTGTATATTTTTTATTTGTTTATGAATGTGTGGTTGCGCGTGGGTGTATAAATCTTTTGGGATCAATGGAATCGAAACAAACCTCAAGGGTGTGTGTGTGTGTGTGTGTGTGTGTGTGTGTGTGAGCATGATTTTCATTGATGAAAGAGGCAAGATAATATTCTTTTTAACATTTGAGTTGCTGTGAAAATAATTATCGGTTAATAAAATGTATGTTTTTGATTACCATTTTTTATTTGTAGTTATATTATTTGTGATAATTTATTGTGTGTTGAGAGATCAAATGGGAAATGTCGTGTTATTAGATAAGTATGTGTTTTGAGAAAAAATGTTTTGAGAAAAATTGTTCGTGGTCATTCAGTAATAAATGATTTTTCCTTTTATCGCCTTACCTGGCCAAAATTGTTCTCAAGAATTATAAAATTACCTACATCTAACAATATCTTATTGTATCTTCTATATATCAACTCCCCTTAATTTATTACTGAATGACCACCAACATTTTTTTTTTCAAAACACACACTTATTGTTAAATAATCAGTGGCATATTATCTGACAAACTAAATCATCTGCAATAAAGAAAAGGTAGACTATACAGTAGAAACATTGGATTTTCGGCAAAAAAACATTTACTCTCAGCAGAAGAAAAGAAAAAACAAAGATAAAAACATCATCATTTGGTTCAATCCATTAGAAAATAGAAATGTAAAAACTAA
>JALAJA010000753.1:10000-18789 GCA_023376005.1 Doryteuthis pealeii
ACTTATATAGATATAAAATATATAAAAATATAAATATAAATGTAAAATATAAAAATATACAAAAATATAAAAATATATATAAAATATTAAAAAAAAGAATTGCACTAATTGCAGCTTCTACCAGCAAACCGCACCTTTCAAAGTATGAACAATTGTTCTCAAATATAAAAAAACAGTTGCTATTAATATTTATGACAGGTCAGATGATCGTATACTTAAGTAAATCATATTATATGATTAACTCAAGCGTTTTGTTCTTATAATTAACTATATTTGCAGTGAGGCTGTAATTATTAGTTTCAGTGTTCAACATATAATAACATAGATATATAAATATAGATATACAAAACCAGTTAATGATCTAACAATAGATTACGAAACTCTTCACAATTAGCTGAAACTCTTCCATACGAAAACTGTTTTATAAAAGTGATTTTTGTTTTCAATCCTGCAATGATTGCTTGATTAATTTTAATGGTGCATCAACGCGTTTAGGGGTATTTTATGCCTATATATTTGTGAATAAGTAGTTTGTACGTTTTGGGTAATTTTTTCTGTATATCTATTTCTACACAAATTAGTCTTTTGCTATAATGTATCACTATGAAATACAAATAATTTGCTCACAATTAAATGCCTTCAAGTAATATGATAATTGTTAGTATATTTTAGTTTTACATAACTCTTCTTAATATAAATAATTTACAGGTATATTAATAAATAAAGTCGGTAGAGGAACCTATTGACGGTATCACTATTTTGCTGAGGTCGGCTGTAACACCTACCATCGACTCCTACATGCTTTACTACACAGATCAGATTACCCGAAATGTCCTATTTATGCGATCTATTGGCAAGAACCCGGAACTCGGATGCCCTACGAACTAATCTATTCGAATAACAAATGTGACAACTCCCGGTCAGAGTGGACAAGAAAATAAATGACAATGAAAAGGTAATCTACTATTGTAGTTTCAGGGAATGGAGCCTCAGCTTAGGATGTAGTTTAGTTTCATACACAGCAAATTCTTTTTTCTGGAATTTCATAACCCTCTAAGATAGATACAGTCCGCGTATTATAAAACCCTCCGACAATTCTTGTAAAGGGGGATGATATGTAACAAAAAGTGATATATATATATAATATATATATATATATATATATATATATATATATATGTGTGTGGTGTGTGTGTGTGTGTGTGTGTCTATGTATATATACATATATATACACATATATCTATATATATATATATATATATATATATACATACACACACACACACATATATATATATATATATATATATATATATATATATATATATATATAAATAGATAGATAGATAGATAGATAGATAAAGGAAATAAAAGCAATAGTCTTGAGGAATGAAAAAAAATGTTTGCAGAGATTTGGTGTAAAGAGTTAACAATTTTTCCTCCGATCTGAGTTTTGCGTTACAAAATGTTTTTTTTTTTTTTTTTTGTATACTTCTTTTAATGGAATTTTACTTTCAATAACTAAATGTCAAACAGCCCCGTTGACATTCCAACTTATTTGTAAATTACAAATTTCTTGTGTTAGATAAAACCTTTGATATACAAATTCAAATAAAATGAATGCTGGTTCATATAAGGCAAAGTTTATTGACATTCAAAATGAAGCAAAACATTGTTAGAGTGATGCTAGAAAATAACTAAAGAATATATTAATCTTTGATAAACTATGTTGTAGGTTGGGTACAGGTAATAATTTTGTGTACTCTAACATCACAGAAACAAGCACAAACAGTTCAAGTAACAAACAAATGTTTATCGCAACAAAATTATCTTTATATGTGTATTATAAATTGTATCAGTTGTACAACAAATTGTTGGATATTGTATAAACGGAAAAATGAATTCCCGGTTAAATTAAACAAAGCGAAGAAAAGACAACAAAAATGACAAAGGACTTTTTCCCGGTAAAAGCGAACAAAAGAAGGATGGGTAACAATAAGTTCGGAAATAGTTATCAGATCACAAGATAAAGGCCGTCAATACAAAATCCAGAGGGTCGAGTAGTGAGACCCTAGACAGGAGACTGCGAACAGAGCATAGGGAGTGACCGTCGACACGGGCCATCGCTGCCAGCGGGCAGTGAGTTTCAGCCACCCCTTTACCTCAACAACGCTAGTCATCACAGCAGCAGGAACAGTCATTGTCAACCCTTGGGCAGTTCCCGTTGTCCAGCTCGCCAATCACACGCACCATGTTCAATCTCCTACTACATACAGCATGTCTTGTGTCTTCGTTAAGCGACCCCTACATATATCGTCTAAGGATTAGAGACGATACTCGCAGTATACCAGCAACGTATACGATTCAGAGTAGCGAAGAAGGCACTACGCAACAAAATTATAAAGATATGGTTCGTTAATTACTTTTCCTTTTTTAGAAAGTATTATTTGTGTTTAAATCTTACATGAATTTAGTTCATCTGGTTCTAAGAGAAGTACTCTGCAACTGATTCTTTCTGCTAATATCAACCCCATCTCTCCCTCGTTTTCAGAATGTCCGTTACTGAATGAGGCCTTTGGCGTCAGTCAGTCTAGTTTTGTTTATTTTTAGAATACGATTCTTTTTCTTGTTTCTCAAACCTGCAATGACATCATACACAGTTTATGAACCATTATAAATACTAAGTTTATTATAGTGTTGTTTGGCACCTTTCAATGTATGGTTCTCAAACGATTTGCTGTTAATATCTATGGTAGATCAATGATCGTATACTTAATTACATCATAAGATCAGAATAATTCATGCGTTTTATTCTTATAATTGACTGTAATAGCAAAATTATGCGTTCCCTGGACGCAAGTATTTAATTTCTATTGTAATACAATATGGTATTAAATTAGAAAAAAAATAACGAAAATACATAGGAACGAATATAAAAATATTCCACTTATTGCAAAGTTATTTTAATTGATTTTCATATAAAATTATACATAGGATTGCCTTTAATACGTTTGAAAAATAATATATAGCATTTGGAATCATCAAGAGCAATTAATTATTTATTAAACCCAGTTTGTTAAAATTATTATGCAAATCATTCCACAATATACTATGTAAATCATTATTTCTTAAAGATATATAAAATATATTTCAGGATTTTAGATGATATAATAATAATATGTGCAGTTTTGCGGCAAATGTAACTCAGGGAGACTTTAATAAAGACGGCGTTGAAAAATCAGATGCTAATTAAGATTAAATAATGACTATTTCATAATCTTTGATAATGTAACTTACATATGAATTAAATGAAAATCGAGACGTAAGTGGTGACATAGTTTCGGTTACAGCATCTTCATTATACTAAGATTTGTAGAGAGCCTGTACTAATTCGTTTTAGTGTTCAAATTACAATATATAAATAAGACAGTGAGAATCTAACCCATTACAACATCTTAGTAGAAAAAACTTGCTGTAATGATTATATTTGATGTCAAGAGGTCTATCACATGTTTTTCATTGGTTGAAGTATATCGAAAACATTTAGTTGTATATGAAGCTGGGCCATCGTATTTCTGTAAATGTCCTCCATGTGTTTATATCCTACAGACGAGAATCATTTTCCTTTTAGGAAACAAGAAAAGGTTGCATATGTTCAGATTTGGGGAGTACAGTGGGTGATGTACTTGCACAACCTAAAAAAGCTTTAACACCAAATATTGAAAACAAAAGGATCACAGAACCCAATACGATAAAATCAATCCTAACCCATGATGAAAA
Organism: Doryteuthis pealeii; assembly: GCA_023376005.1. Lineage (NCBI taxonomy): Eukaryota > Metazoa > Mollusca > Cephalopoda > Myopsida > Loliginidae > Doryteuthis > Doryteuthis pealeii. The sequence goes on from JALAJA010000753.1 coordinate 13,781, forward strand.
AAAAGAATTCAGAGATAATAAAACAAATGGTGAGGGAAAAGAATGTAACATTAATATCCATAAGAAATCAGGACTAAAATGTCAAGGTAGAAACCGAAAACGTAAATAAAGTATTTCAAATATCCCGACATCACCGAAGTAAACCATTAATTTATACAGAGAATAGTCAGTGATATAATTTTGCAATCCCAGTAAAAAAAAATTAAAAAACCGTACAGAAATACAAAAAACTAGATTGGAAACGAGGCTAGAAGAACAAAAAAAGGAACTGTGAATATGAAGAAAATAAAAGACAATATGAAATGAAAAAAAAGGATAAAAGCAAAGCAAACAAACAACTGGAAGACTTAACCCAAATGTATTTGTGAAAGAAGGGGAACTAAAAAATAACGACAGAATAAAGCAATACAATCATAACAAGACCTTCCAGAATAATGAAAGATAATTCTACTAGGAAGTTGGTGGGGAAAATATAAAGAAACAAAGAATCGAATGCAAAGGAAACACAACTTTTCTAAAGCAATATATTGGAAGAGAAATAGCATAACAAAAAGGCTGAATGAATAAATAACATGAAAAAGGAATAGAAAGGACTTGAAGAAGGCCTTGAGCTTGACATACAGCTGGACACACAAAGGGCAACACTCCTGAAAGTACTAAATTGGAAAAATACCAGGTCATAATGGCATACATGGATTCTGGATTCAAAAACTCACGTCCATCCAAGACAGATCGTCTTGGCAACTATGCAAAAGCCAACAAGAAGCAGATATATATGAATAAGCGACAAAGGGAAAACTACCTCGATCCTGAAAGACACACAAAAAGTAACCATCCCCATCAACCATGATGTGGAAAATTCTAACCACACAGATGAAGATAAATAAGTTAAATCCCTTGCTTGTGTTACGACTAGTGTGGCCACTTTTATGCTGTAGTTTTACAGTGTGGATCCCTTGTGGCATTAAGTTTGATCCGTATTAACAATTCCTTGTCCGTTTGTCAGTTCGTTCGTGCAACCCACGAGTAACTGAGTAACAATCCACCTCAATGCTTAAATAATTAACCAACCCCATATTAAAGCGTTTTGAATTTCAGATTCAGTGAATGCAGAAACATTGTTAGAGAAAATAGATTAACAAATTTCAAAATCAATACAATACAACCATGTAAAAGAACGAGTCTACGCCTCACAGAATAACCCACAGACCAAATAACCCTTCCTCTCATGCCCACAGAACAGTATATAAAGGGATACCCACAATCTGGAAACTACTTGGCCTGATGCGATGTTCAGTCACCAAGTACATAGGGTAGAAAAAAGTAAACATTAAAACTTTGTTCGAAAATCACATGGGTGAGAATCTCCCAATAACAAAGAGTCTTTGACTTCGTGTCTAATCTATCCTAATATATATATATATATATATATATATATATATATATATATATATATATATATATATATATATATGTGTGTGTGTGTGTGTGTGTGTGTGTGTGTCTGTGTCTGTGTCTGTGTCTGTGTGCGTGTTTGTCTGTGTGCATGTATTTATGTATATAGTTATATATATATTTAGTATTTTTCTATTGAATGTATCTTTTAAATTTAAACAGATTCTTAAAAATATTTAGATGCCACACAAAAAATCTAAAAAACATTCACAGACAAAAAACTTTTGCAACATTAAGTTTGGATCTACTTAACAGACCATTATTTATAAAGCAATACATAATTTCCATCCTAAAATCGTAAATTTATTTTATTAATTTTAATGAATGTTTTTATTGTTAGCTGGAAATGGTGGTTGGAAGAAAATCGGGACGCATGGAGACGATTTTTCTACATCCTTTGGTTTGGTTTGTTTTGTTTTACGGCATATCAACCTCAGTGGGTCATTTAATGCCGATAAAGTTTTGAAATGAATCAATTCTTAATGGATAATACAATTTTTTTATAAATACATTTTTCTATTTAACCCATAGATGGGACCCTAACAGGTACTACCACTCCGGGTCAGAGTGGACCAGGGAGCAATGGTGATGAAGGGGTGCTCCACATTCCACAAACCTCCAGAACTGGAACCTCACCATCAGATAGAGTTTAACATCATTCACAGAACATGCAGACCCGCAACCACCGCCTTCTAGCACCCATGTGATAAAAAGGGGTTGGGGCTTGCAATCTCTACGTCCTTTTAATTTTTTATGCGTCAGTGACGCAGGACGGGTATCTATCAGCATTTTTGAAACAACTTTGTTGGTTTTTTTTTTTTTTTTTTTTTTTTTAACTAAGCTCTACATTGTTATGTAGGGATGTCATGTGATGGTTATAAACATCAATACAATCTTTACTTTGCAAGAAACATTGAATAACGAGAAATATCCTTGCTTTGTGCCGATTCCTTATTTTTCAGTCGCCACCAGTCCTGATCGCCTCAAACCGTTACATTGATTACCATTGAAAGTGACCTTTCTTATTTCGTTTCCTTCACACAAAAAAAATGAAAATATCCATTTTTTTAGAATCTGCTGTGAGTGCGGAGACTTGGTATCCGTACGAGCAATGCAAACAGAGTTTGACGGAACTTCTATAGCCTCGGGTATAGGAGACTTTGTGTCGAAATTGTGTTTTCCTTTGCATTATGCCTAGGACAATCTGACCACAGCTAATTGGGCAAAATTGATTCTTACATTGAATGTAGAATAGATCCGTTTCTTCTTTGGATTTCCATACCGGTAGTGTAAGCATCGATTCCCTAAAGAAATCGGAGACCTTGTTCTGTGATTCAGCAATATGTTGTATCAAAGAGACGCGCTTTGTAAACCTCAATGCTTTTTTCTAGAAATCTTGACGTAGACATGAAACAAATTCCCTTAAAGTGAAGAAAATCCGATTAAGGAGACATTTGACTGTGTTGTAAGTGAAATGAACGTATAGATTTCAGACCATCCCAGCGCTTTACCAATATAAGTTGTTTTCCCAAAGAAAATAAGTTTTAGATTTTGAGGTTATGCCTAAGAGACGATCGATTAATTGAGATTTCTTACGAATCTACTATTATTCAAATGTACTTCAACCAGGAAATTCACATAGAGATGGTCATTATGCCTAAACGAAAATAACAAAACAGTACAGTTGTGATTGTTGTATTATATATAATTATATATATATATATATATATATATATATATATATATATATATATATATAATTTAATATACTAAGCGTGTTGGTAAATATATATATATATAATCTCCCCCTCTCTCTCTGTCTCTGTCTCTGTCTGTCTGTCTGTCTGTCTGTCTGTCTCTCTCTCTCTCTCTCTCTCTCTATATATATATATATATATATATATATATATATATATATATATATGGTATTTGTGGAAAAAGTGACTTAACGGTGAAAATGGTCACCGTGGTTAATTGATTCAAGTTTCACAATGAAATGACAGCGATATAACAAATATAAAGTGCTCAATACGTTAGTAGAGCACATTTATCATCATAAAGGTACACGTTAATATGTTACTATCAGAATGTGTTTAAAATAACAACAACTTGAGAACCCAACAAGAATGAATATATCTTTTGCGTGGAGAACAGATTAGGTAAATTCCTTGACGTTTCATCGTGACACAATGTTCAGTAAGCTATACCCTCAGATCGATTAATAGTGAATTATGTGTTCGATCCTCGCTGGATGTACTATACGTACGACCTTTTGTCGATTCTTACACGTGGTCAACGCTTTGAGTATGAGGGGTGTCTCATCGTAGGGTAATGGTTAGCAAGCTTGATTGCAGATCCCTTTCTACAAAAGCGAGAGTTCGATTTTGCTGGATTCCCAAGTCTTGCAAACTTGTGAGACATTCTTCCCGTGCTGAAAAGGTTAAGTAAATTCTAGGGCGTCTCATCGTGATATGATGGTTATCAGGCTAGTCTCGTAGATCCATTACTATTGAATTGAGAGATAGATCCTCGCTGGATGTACCATGATGATGACCAGTGGCGAATGGTTTGCTTGCGTACCCCTACACCTGGCTAACGTGTTAGGTAAGAATGGTTAACAATCGTATTTTTTCAGATACATTACTACTGAATAACGAGTTCGATCCACGCTGGACACCCCATAGTGCTGATCTTGTGCCAAATACTACCCGTAGAGATTATGGAAATATGTCTTGGTTCATTCCCCTTGTATCCTATCCCCAAATAAAAGTATTACTTACTTCATGTGGTCTGGTGAGCTGAAATAGAATTTAATTGAGAGAAGGAAAGGAACAGAGACTGGGAATACTTTAAAGTAAGACCTTTATTATCGGGCTAACACTATTTCGTTGAGGGGATATATATTTTCTGAACAATTCGATAGGTGTTACCTCTCCAAAATCTCAAAGTCCCAACGTCCTAGAGATGTTTTCGACGCCAGGAACTTGGGTTTTTCCTGCGCATGCCCTAGGGGCTCTTCCTGTCCTAAGCCCTCTAGGAGATTTGTTATTTTTGTGTCTTTTTATCTATTTTATATTTTATTTTGTTTTACTTTTGTTTTATTTATTTTTACTTTTATTAATCCTCGCAACTATCCTTTGCTCAAAACTTTAGATATATTTCAATCTATATCTTTATCAAATTTTTATGCATATATTTGTGTACTGACGTTTATTTATGACCCCTCATACTAGGTGTCACCGAAAAGGGCAGTGAACATAACCCCAATAAAATCAACTTTTGTTATCACCTATTTTTCACAGGTTACGTTAACGCAATTACGTTGGATATCTATACACTGGTCATTAAAATTGTAGCTAACAAAGGATTGCATGAATGGTCCTGTTGGTTGAGTGGTTTACGGCATCCCAATCCTTGTTGACATGTAATAAAACCAGCTGGATATAGTTTAGTATCCAATCCAGGACAAATGAATGGTCCTAACTACAGAAATGCACGGCTCACATGAAATATATTATAATCAACTTGACATGAAATATTCCCGAAAATAAATG
>JALAJA010000754.1:0-34845 GCA_023376005.1 Doryteuthis pealeii
GTGAACTCATAGATATATACAGTGTTGCTCAACGTGTCCAGCTGACATCTGTTGGTCCACAGAACATTTTAGTGGTCCAGCAGAGAGTCAAAGCCACAAAAATGTTTTAGTCATTTCACAAAAATTTAATTAATTTAGCGCTTCTATAATGACCCTTCCCAGTTGAAAATCTCTATTAAGCGCCACATGTCGATGATCGGCGGAAAATGAATGTGTTTTTGTCTTACTTTAACACATGCTAGCCGCTCACAGCAACATTCAAGAAAAGTAGGTGGTCCATGGGAATTTTTTTGAATAAAAAATGGTCCAATAAGCGAAAAAGGTTGAGAAGCAACTGATATACTATAATGATGATCTGATTCGTATTTGTTACAATAAGTCGTCGGGGCGGCCTAAAGTCTGTATGGCCAATCACTAAAGGAGTCTATCCCCATTTCACTGCGCTAGACCAAGGAGATTTGTTTAGCGTCTGTGTGGGGCGCCCACCTACCATCAGTCCTTACTTTACCGCACATATCCCTGTGCTACTCATACACCCGAGTTGCGAGGGCCAGAATTGAACAGGAACCTCGAGGTTCCCAGCGGACCACTCTACGACTGAGCTAAGTCGGCCTGTTCATAAAACGTGAAAATGGGCACATTGAGATTTTTTTGTTAAATTTTTATTTGAATATTGTTAAATCAAAATTTGACGTTGGAGAATAAAGCAATTTCCAGTCTAATTTGCAACTTTCATATATGTAAGTAAAGTAAAGTCAACGGGGCGGCCTAAAGTCGGTATCAGCTAGTCATGAGTAGCTATCCCCTTTTCAAATAGCGCTAGACCAAGAGCATAGTTTTAGCATCTGAGGTGGAGCGCCACACCTACCATCAGCTCCTTACTTTACCTGTGCTACTTATCCGCTGAGTTGCGAGGACCGGTATCGAACTAGAAACTTGTTGGTTTCTAGCCGACCTCTACCGACTGAGCTAACCCGGCCCCTTATCTGCATTTTATGCCCCATCCTTGAAGATCTGAATTTCTCAAGGAAGATAACTCCATTTATATAAAATGGTTAAACAGAATGAGAAACTGGATACCCCCGTGGACTGAATAAAGGTTAGGGTCAATTCTGTGATGGCTCCTGATTACAACAAGAAATACCTGAAGAGGCCGGAGGACACATCTATGTACAAATAACAATGAAGATGAGGACAATGTTATTCATCAAGAGTTTCCTTTATTTGCAAATAATATAATAGAAATTAGGTAGATCAAGCTTAATGTCCTCCACTGATGCTTTTTTAAGTATATGTATATACTACAAAGATTGGGTTTTACTATGAACGCCATGTTGTACGGGTTAGGCACAAGGCCTTATTAATGTTGGGACCACCCATGAACTGAAGCTCATGGGAGGTGGATGCAAAAAAATTTGTTGATCCTTCGCATTCCCCCTTAATGGTGGCGCCTCAGGCACTGGGACATAAACCCAGCACTGTCTCTTTAAATTGAGGGGCAGGTTGTTACGGGAGGACGACCTCCTGGATAATGAAAGCCACCGACCCACCGGTCGAGAAAGATAGATTAGTACTTTGCTTGTGGGAACTTTCAAACTTTTGTGGATGAAAATCATCCAAATTTTCAATAATGATTAAATTAACATAACACATTATCCTTTTCAACTATTATTTATATACACTACAATATCCCGGAGGTGGGGGAAGTCCCGTGGCATAATGGCGAACGTGTTGGTGTACGATAATGTAGTAAGTTGAACTCTAGTTGGACTATTACATTCACTTTTCAGATGAATACCCATGGGACTGGGAAAGGTTTGAATCCTTCTTCCCCCAGCTATAGGTTAAATAGTACCACTACTGTCTTCTGCAAGGATGGGTTAGCATTAAATAACTCATGAAGTTGATATGCCATAACAAAGAAATCTGAACTGACTACAATCTCCCATTACTGACCTCAATTTTAAAACCTTCTGCTACAGGAGATTTACTTACTTGATGGTTCTCCTATTTGAAATGACCTTGTGTCTATTTCGGCTTTATTGTCAAATCAGAAAAAAAAATCTTTATCATCTAAGAACATTTTATGTAAGTCATTCAATCATGATTAGAAGGAAATGATAATCAGTAAATTTTAATCAAACCACTTATTCATCATGATGATGTAAATAATTGAAATATTTGATTTAGCTTAAAAGACGCCTTTTGGGCGGCAATTAAGCTAGTTATTTCAAGTTACAAAAATTATCGTACAAAAAAAAAAAAAATCACCAAAATCATTAAAACTTGAGAATTCAAAATTTCAGTATTGTGGGGTCCAGATTCGGTTGGGAATGTTTTAATTTGATCATGGAGTTGGTTTGATTCCAAAATGGTATTATATGTTGGATTACGCTCTCTAGGAGTAAAGTTTTGAATGTGACACACTGATGTTTGCATTTATCGTAAAAGATTTTTAAAAAATGTTTTAATTTATTTTTTGAATTAGAGGAACTTCTTATTGTTCTTAGAATTCAAGAGATTGAATTTTAAATAGCTGCAACTATTATTCATTCATCAAGAGAAAGCAAACTTGTGGTTTACAAGAAAACCAGTTAGATCTTACATTGGTTAAAACTATAATAAAAACTAAAACAAATACAGGAACATAGTGTAAAGGAAACATGAAAGCAATAGTACATTATCAAAAAGAAGTAATAATTATTTATTTATTTCACTGTACTTTTTTAAAGCCCCCCCCCCTGTCTTGATAATGAATGACAATAATTTATTAATCCAATAAGGTTCATTGTTATTATATGCTATGATCTTTTGGTGAACATTAGTAGTCAAGTTATTTTGAATTCATTATTTATTTAGAGAACTCAATTTTGTTAGAAATAGCACTTAATGATTCTTGACTTTTTTTACTGTGTAATGAAATGTGATTCCAACTGTTTTCGCCTTTTTCATACAATTGATATTTTTGGTGGTGAAAGAAACTTGGTATTCCTTTCACTTGTGTAAAATTATATATATATATATTTTTTATTATTATTTATTCATTATAGTGTTACAATACATTAAGGTGCGATTGGTACAAAAAAGAAAAAAAAAGGAAGAAAAGCACTATACCAGTAATAGAAGACGGTCTCATTTACTGAATTTCTTGTTTGAATTGGTCCGTGATTGACATATTCTTATTAACAAAATCATATCCACTTTTGTACCCCCAATTTTGGGCTTTAATTCTCATAACTTTGAAGCACTGGGGATATTTGATAATTCAAACAGTTCTGGAACTCCATTTACAGAGCTCTATTTAACTAATGTGATTTAAATAACAATAACCACAAATAAAATTTTTTAAAAAATGCAACTGGAATGTTAGATTAATGTAAGCTTTTCGTTGATTGACCGACAACTGTGTATCCATGTGTAGGTGTCCACACGAGAATGTCACTTATTTTAGTTTCAGCCTTACTTTTCCAGCATGTCTATATATATAACACACACACAACACACACAACACACACACCACACACACACACTCTGTTACAATCTCAATAGACACATTTAGGTATATAGTCAATGTTTATATTTATTTTAGTACACCAACAAAGTCAAATAATGGGTGGAATGGAATTATTTCTACTTTCAGGTTGGGTGGGGCATCCCATTGTGGTGTAATGGTTAGAAAAGCTAGTCTTACAAATCTATATTATTGAATAGCGAGTTGCCTCACTGGATGCCCTATAACTTGCAACCTTCTGCCTACCCATGTTGAATGGGTTTGATTAGATACCTACCTTCCAGGTGGTGTGTGTGGGTTGGAAGGGGTTCTTGCTTGCCTAGAAAATTCAACCACTAGAATCCTGTTCCTTCTCTTACCTGGATTCAAAATACCAAACTCTGATGTTAGTGGAAAAATATTTTATTACCTTAAGCCTGGACACTTTGATTAATATTATTTTAATTGTTTATTGGATATTCTTATCATAGATATTTCAAAGTCCTACAAAATGATATAAGTTAGGGTAGCGTAGACATGAAGTCAATGAATTATTACTGAAAGGTTCTTGCCTATGTGATTCTAAACCAAAAATTTGGTTTTTTAGGAATCGCACAAGCGAGAAATTGTCAGTTACCAAATACTGATGACTTCATGTCCACACTATTCTAACTTAGGTTATACATGCTCTTATCAATGATATTGAGCACTATTTACTTATAAATATAGCACACTATATATATATATATGGAGGCGTCGTGGGCTAGTGGTTAGAGTCGTGGAAAATGGACTCGTCGAATCGAGTTCAATTCCGAGACGAAGCTTGTTGGCATTTCACATAGCGCTAATACCCTTGGGAAGGTATGAATCCATATATCTCCCCTCCAGCTATGGGTTAAATAGTAGGCGACTGGCTCTTTCAGCCTTTGGGTAGGTAACCAGTAGGAGAGGGAAATTTGTTTTCATATGTCCTGATTGAACTACCGTAAAAAAACTCTGAATTCAAAATCCTGTTCGGTCGTTGATTGGGTTTGTGGCAACCCCTGATACCATTCTTCCTATCGAACTGTCCAAAAATTGTGGATGCGGTCCAACACAAGCCTTACATATAAACAATCCCTGTGTGGAGTCATTGTTGTGTATGACCACAGTACTCGATAAGCGACTGGAGAGTCCATTTTATATATATATTATATATATATATATCACTATTCCAACTTAGTAAGTTAGTGGTGGGCTAAGATTCTTGCAGATTATTAGAAAGGTGTTGATAGCTGAATGTTTGTATTGCCTACAATTCAGATAAAACTGTCACGTAATTATAAAACACTGATATTCATGCTTGCATATTATTATTCTTGTTATCATTTTAATGATAATAAATTTTTAAATCTTTTTTTATCTTTAATATCCACTTGTTTGTTTAGTCTTGAAAAGTATATATATATTTAAAGAAAAAATTTTTAAACTCTTGTAAAAATTGTGTATTCTTATTTCTTATTATGGTCTTATAATTTTCCTGAAGATATAATTTCCCATACATAAACTTTTAGATTATTGTATTTGAATGTCATTTATTTTATTTATTTAGAAATAATTCGCTTAAAGCCATAAGATCGATGGTCATTCCTATCTATAATCATAACTGATTTGGCAAATCATTAAATGAAGTATTCTTTAATTGCCATTTTAAATATTTTACTTAATAAATTATAATGATCAGCGTGAGCATGAACACGGATCTCATTAAATGCAAATTTTGGTGAAAATTGTACATTTTGATGCTACAATTTCTTGCTGTTACATAACATACATATTAAAAAAAAAAAACTGCGATCATTATGTAAAGAAAAAAAACAATAACAAAAACAAAACATTACCACGTCACAATTTGACACCTTTTTATTAGAACGCACTTAAAAATAAAATAAATCTCACCTATTTCAGTTACTTGATTATTATCCCCTTCAAGACCCCCCCCCTAATTAGTGAATCCGCATTTTGTTGTATTTGTGTTTTTTCACTGGCGGGTGACTACGGCACTACAATGCCCACACATTGTTGACATCCGTTTGTCGTTTCTACTTAGGAATTAAAAATATGCAAGGGCTCTCTTCTCTAAGCGGCGGGGCGGGGCGGGGGAAAGAGAGGGCACACGTTAACCTTATATAGTGTTTATTATATTTTTATTTTATAAGATTGAGTGCACTATACATGCGACCCCCCGCAACTCCCATAGTCTCTGATCGTTTAAATTAATTGTTGCCATTATTTCTATGTACGCGTTTCACCCCCCCCCCCTGTCGCCCCCCCCCTCAACTCTCAATATTTATTATTCAGCAATAGATTCTAACTCTGTCGTAGCACACACGTGTTGTTACCAGGCGACATCTATGTTTATGGGTTTTACCTTCTAACAGGGAGACACACCTACTTGATGTGTGTGTGTTACGAGCGCACAACATGTGTATCTGGTTATTGGGTGTGATATTATATGCAATGCAATTCTGTGTTGCACGAGCCGAGTACGTGTACTTATCTCGTTGTTTTTGTGTCGGTTTTTCCTGGATTTTTCTTATATTCAATATGCTGAAAAGCTTGCTGCTGCTGCTTGATAGACATTTCCTATCGATTTTATCTGCGCCCCCTCCCCACCGCCGACTTTCACCCCCTCCTCCCCCCTCCACTAGTCAGGCCACCCCGCAACAATCTGCTATGGCTTTGCTTCTTTGCTTCATGTTGGGGACTGCTGCTGCTTGCTGCTTCAGCTTACCAAACTGGTGGGTTTGCCACCCCTCCCTCTCCTCTGTTTAGTGCACTGATCTTCTTGCCCTTCACTCTTTCTCTCTACTCTTCCTTGCTACTATCGAGCTCACCTCAAAAGACAACGTACAATTGTTCTTCTTACTATTATATTCAAAACCACCACTTAGTTTTTAACATTACTCCTCCACCTTCTAAATATTCCAAACTTTTCGAACATTAATGCCACAAAAAAAAAGAAAAAAAAAAAAAAGTTCAGGGAACTTGGGTATATTTATATTTATGTAGATGTGTGCCTTACAGTGAACCTTGTGAAAATACTAAAATATATATAACATATATAAATAAAAATATAATTAAAAAAGATTTATTCATTTTTTTTTTTTGCCTTATATTTAATGTTTTTTTTTTTTTTTACTAATTTGGAATTTTTATAAGTGCAGTTTTTTCAATGGTTTGAGAAATTTAGAATATTTGAGCTACAGACTAGTCCTTTATTTGCTTACAGAGAAAAAAAGGCTCACTTAGCATAAACGTTTTCCTCGTAGAAATGGAATCGGAGACCTGAATTCAAATTCTGACAAGACTGTTGCATTTCACTTGGTGCTAAAAAAAAAAAAAAAAAAAAAAAAAAAAAAAAAAAAAAAAAAAAAAAAAAAAAAAAAAAAAAAAAAAAAAAAAAAAAAAAAAAAAAATTTAAAAAAAAAAATTTTAAAAAAATAAAAAAAAAAAAAAAAAAAAAAAAAAAAAAAAACTGGAATTAAAAAAAAAAAAAAAAAAAAAAATTTACCTTGGAAAAGGCATGGAATCCATCTATTGAAAATTGTAGGATAGACTGGTTATTTTAGCCTTGGGGAGGCGACCAGTCTTAGAAGGAAAACACTGAATTCAAACCAACTTTACTCTGCCTTAAATTGACCTTGCTGTCATATCCTACTTGGTTGAGGGGAAATAATAAAGGAAAAAAGTGTATTGTTTTTAATGTATACAATATTATTGGACAGAACCCCCCCAAAAAAAAAAACAAACAAAAAAAAACAACAATCTATACTAATGTTCACATTACTACTTACTTTTTACTTACTAGTATAGTAGTAATATTAAACAAATTGTCTAATCAGATCAAAAACAGCAATAGGTAAAAAAAAAAAAAAGATTGATTTCAGAAATAATGGTAAGAAAAAGATTAAGAGGGAATTTTGTGACTATTGGATATTGTATTTATGTTGAATGCAGGTTGAGACATGATCTTTTCAGTCAGTCACTTTAGCATGGGGGGGTCTAATATTTGAAAGACCCTAAAACCCCACAATGAACTAAAAAAACCAAAAACATCACTGATGATGCCATTTTGCAAAATAAGTTCTTACAAATAATTTTTAATTTTTTTTATTTTAAGGTTATATGAGAAGATAGTAAAAAAGGAGATGCCCAAGGGGGGAATAATAATATTAATAATATAATAATAATATAGTTTATCTATAAATATCTTCCTTGCAGATGTCTGATTTTATGCAGTTTTGTTGGTTAACCAATCTCAAAAAAAAATTAATCTATTTTTTTGTAATTAATCATTTTGTTAATTAAAAAGCTAAAACTTTCTACAAATTAGTTAGGAATAATGAAGTAATCTCTAGCTTAAGTAAACATTATTCATTATTATTATTATATTTTACTATATAAATATGCATTTGATTTGTTGAAAGGAAGTTTTAATGTTGTGTGTGCCAGTGCTGATTTTAAAATTTTACTAATAGAATTGATAATGATTCAAGAGTTTTTATGTTGGTAGTCACTGTACTGTATACAATAAGCCAGTTGCTATAGCAATGAGGTCACATTCTCCCATCAGTTTTCCTCCTTTCCCTAATTCAACCCAAAACAATCCTCTCCAAATGCATAAACCCAGCTTCTTCTCCTTCTCCACGCTTCTTCCTCCTCTTCCCATCTGCTCTCCCTGCTCCTCCACCCCACCCCACCCATTCCACACGCACATGTCAGTTTCCAATCTCCTCCCCATCTAATGACATTTCCTTTATCTGGTACGTTTCACACTTTATGCTAGGGATTCCTTGGAAAAGAAGTAAGTGATATTCATCATCATCCCAATATTTCTTTTTTTTTACTTCTTTTCCTCCACTTTGGCTTTTTTTTGTGCCCCCCCCCCCTCTTATCAATTCGCTAGAAATGTTACTAATGAAAAGGACTCTTAACAAAAAGTTTTAATAGATTTCTATTCAGATTTGATCCTTTTTTTTTTTTTAACCAATTGCACTTATTTACTTTTTCACGTTTTAAGGATCAATTATTTTTCGATGAGCATGCACATGTTTGAAATAAATGCATTATTCCTCAAATACTTGTAGGTAGGATTTATGTTTTAATATCTATGACTAAAATACAATATTGTGTGTGTGTGTGTTGTGTGTTGTATGCCTGGTGTGTGTATGTATATATATATATATTATTATATTATATTATATGTATGATGTTTACGCTTTACATTAAACGATATGCATGCCTAATTCATTTATTATAATTAAATTAACAAATTAGGTATGACTTTAATTAAGCACATAATCTCCCTACAAATTGTCAGCTTTCGCCATTTCAAACACATGTTTGACCACTTCATATATATATATATATATATATATATATAGGGTAGCATGGACATTAATTAATGGCGCTGGTTACTGACAGTTTCTCACCTTATGTGATTCTGCAGACCAAAATTGACCACAAGGCGAGAACCATCAGTAACACCAGTGCCATCTGACTTTTGATGTCTGCACTACCCTAACTTAGAAAATTACATGCTCTATCCACAAATATGAACACTATTTACTTATAAAGTGTGAGAGAAAACATATAGTTATTAATATATATATATATATATATTTATATATAATATATATATATAATCAAATGCTGCAGTGATGAAATTAAATGTATTAAATGTTTCTTTTATGTAATCACTTAATAAACAAAAACAAACATTAACAGTCAATTTTGATTGTCTAAAAGAAGATTGGAATACATATTTGATATATATTTTAGATATAGATAAATATTTCATATGTATATAACTAATTGAAATGTTTAATGTCAACATTTTATTTTTCAAATTTGAAAAATCCTCTGTTTCTTATTTTTCACTTTTCTTTATTACTTTTCCACATCAATGATATAGTTTTCTATGTTATAAATTAAAAGAATGCTCACTATCAGTGATAGAGATAGGATAGTGTAGACATAGTCAATGGCACTTGGATGACCTATCTGCACTACCCCTAACTTCATACCTCACCCCCCAACCATTTTTAAAAACTGACACATCACAGCAAGACGTTGTTAGAGAAATACATTTAAGATGTTTCTACTTAGAGACTAAAGCAATTTCCCATTTCTCTGATGATTTGAGATGAGAACTTTGATGATTAGCTATGATCTGCATTATTTGGACTATTGTCCTCATCTTCATTGTATCTGTACAACGTTTCGGCGTGTCGCCCTTTGTCCTTCTTCAAACGGGCACATGCGGGCCAAAAACGTTGTACAGATAACAATGAGATGAGGACAATAGGTCCGAATAATCGGATAATTACTAAAGTAATTTCAATCCCAATTTATAGATAGAAGCATGAATATCATCATGGCCACTGCTATAAATGGGGACTGAACTTTCATCGTTGATTAATTTATTATCAAAATATCAGGGACTTATATTGTCTCTGAATTTATTATTTTACAATTCCAGGTATGAAACTGGAAAATTATTAATTCTTTTAAGTATTTTATTATAAATCGTTGGATAAGTTATAAATCCTTAGACTTTTATTATTATTTATTTTTTCTAATATATTAAATATTTTAAAATAATTAGTAGCAAATTCCTCTTTTTAATATAATTGGCCTAACATGTCATATGTATAATTGTATGTATATTTTGGTACTCAGAAAAATAAATTTTGTGGTTACATACCATAGTAACCTCGATG
This sequence comes from Doryteuthis pealeii, assembly GCA_023376005.1. Lineage (NCBI taxonomy): Eukaryota > Metazoa > Mollusca > Cephalopoda > Myopsida > Loliginidae > Doryteuthis > Doryteuthis pealeii. Next base: position 10,255 of record JALAJA010000754.1, read on the forward strand.
TATAGGTCAAATTTTAAGACCTAATTTTTTTGACAAAAAAAAGAAGATTGGTGTCAAGCTATATACCAGTTGATAATTTTGTTAAGTTGAAATTCAAACCTAAGGAAGGCAGAGTGAGGCACATAGTTTAATGGTTATTTCATTGTAGAAAATGGAAATGGCACCCTGAATTCAAATCCTTGATGAGTGTTTTTGCATTCAATGTAGTGCTAATATTCTCAGAAAGGTATGAATCCAACTATTCTTCCCTCAGCTATGGTAAATAGTAGGGTGGACTGGGCTCTTTAACCTTGATTAGGCAACCAGTCTAGCGAGAAGGAAAACTTGAATTCAAACCTGTTAATGTTTACTTAAGGTATTGCCTTGTGTCACCATTTCTGCTGTGGGTAAATAGGTAATGGGAAGGACTAGGATAACTGTTGGGTTTAAAGAATTAATTTTCATAACTTGATTTTTACAATAAATCAAGGGTTGACTTATAACATTGTCTTGATATTCAGTATTTTAACCTAGTTTGAATTAAAATATATATCAAGACAATGTTATAAGTCAATCCCTTGATTTATTGATAAAAATATCAGTTATGAAATTATTCTTTAAACCAAAAGTTACTCCTAGTCCTTTTCCCATTACTATTTACCCAACAAGCAGAATGTGACACAAGGTCAATCCCTTAAGTAAAACATTAACAGGTTTGAATTCAAAGTTTTCCTTCTCCTAGACTGGGTTGCCTAATTCAGGTTAAGAGCCCAGTCCACCCCTACTATTACCCATAGCTGGAGCGAGATTAGTTGGATTCATACTTTCTGGAAAGAATGATTAGCCACTACATAAATGCAAAACACTCATCAGGATTGTGAATGCAGGGTGCCATTTCCATTCTACAATGATAACCATTAACTATGTGCCTCCACTCTTGCCTTTCCATTAGGTTGAATTTCAACTTAACAAAAATATCACTGGTATATAGATTGACACCAATCTTCTTTTTTTTTTCCAAAAAAATTAGGTCTTTAAAATTTGACCTATTACATCGAGGTTAATATGTATGTAACCACAAAATTATATTTTTCTGATGGATACCAAAATAAATAAATTATACATATGACATGTTAGGCCAATTATATTAAACAGAGAAATTTGCTACTAATTATTTAAAATATTTATATAGAAAATGATAAATAAAAGTCTAAGGATTTATAAAACTATCCAACAGATTTATAATAAAATACTAAAAGAATTCAATAATTTTCTCAGTTTCATACCTGGAATTGTAAATAAATAAATTCAGAGACATATAAGTCGATATTTTATATATAAAATTTAATCAACCTATGAAAGTTCAGTCCCCCATTATAGCAGTGGTCCATGATGATATTCATGCTTCTATCTATAAATTGGATTGGAAAATTACTTTAGTATTATCCGAATTCGGACTATTGTCTCATCTTCATTGTTATCTGTACAACGTTTTGGCCGATGTGCCCGTCTTGAAGAAGGACAAAGGGCACATCAGCCGAAACGTTGTACAGATAAAATGAAGATGAGGACAATAGTCCAAATAATGCAGATAATACTAATCATCAAGTCTCATCTCAAACATTCAGAGAAATGGAAATTGCTTTATTCTCTAAGTAAGAACATCTTAAATGTATTTCTCTAACAAACGTCTTTGCTGTGATGTGTCAGTTTTTAATGGTTTTGGGGGGTGAGGTTATGAAGTTAGGGTAGTGAGTAGTCACCAAGTGCCATTGACTATGTCTACACTATCCTATCTCTATCACTGATAGTGAGCATTCTTTATTTATAAACATAGAAAACTATATCATTGATGTGGAAAATAATAAAGAAAAGTGAAAAATAAGAAACAGAGGATTTTATAAATTTGAAAAATAAAATGTTGACATTAAACATTTCAATTGTTATATACATATGAAATATTTATCTATAATTAAATATATATCAAATATGTATCTCCAATCTTCTTAGGACAATTCAAATATTGACTGTTAATGTTTGTTTTTGTTTATTAAGTGATACATAAAAGACATTTATACATTAAATTCATCACTGCAGCATTTGATTATATATATATATATATTATATATATATTATATTATATATATTATAATATTAGTTTTCTATATTTATAAGTAAATAGTGTTCAATATTGTGGATAGAGCATGTTATATCTAAGTAGGGTAGGCAGACATCAAGTCAATGGCACTTGGTTACTGATGGTTTCTCGCCTATGTGGTCAATTTGGTCTGAGAATCACATAGGTGAGAAACTGTCAGTAACCAGCGCCATTAATTTAATGTCCATGCTACCCTATATATATATATTATATATATATATATGAAGTGGTCAAACGATGTGTTGAAATGGCGAAAGCTGACAATTTGTAGGGAGATTATGTGCTTAATTAAAGTCATACTAAATTTGTTAATTAATTATAATTAAATGAATTAGGCATGCATATCGGTTTAAATGTAAAGCGTAAACAAACATACATATATATAATATTATATATAATATATATATATATACACACACACAGGCATACACACACACACACACACACACAAATATTGTATTTTAGTCATAGATATTAAAACAAAAATCCTACCTACAAGTATTTTGAGGAATAATGCATTTATTTCAACATGTGCATGCTCATGAAAAAATATTGATCTTTAAAACGTGAAAAAGTAATAAGTGCAATTGGTTAAAAAAAAAAAGGATCAAAATCTGAATAGAAATCTATTTAAACTTTAGTTAAGAGTCCTTTTCAATTAAGTAACATTTCTAGCGAATTGATAAGAGGGGGGGGGGGGGAAACAAAAAAAGCAATGGAGGAAAAGAAGTAAAAAAAAAGAAATATTGGGATGATGATGAATACTCCCTTACTCTTTTCCAAGGAATCCCTAGCAAACAGTGTGAAACGTACCAGATAAAGGAATGCATTAGATGAGGAGGAGATTGGAACTGACATGTGCGTGTGGAATGGGGGTGGGTGGGGTGGAGGAGCAGGGAGAGCAGATGGGAGAGGAGGAAGGAAGCAGTGAGAAGGAAGAAAGAAGCTGGGTTTATGCATTTGGAGAGGATTGTTTGGGTTGAATTTAGGGAAAGGAGGAAAATGATGGGAGATGTGACCTCATTCTATAGCAATGCTTATTGTATACAGTACAGTGACTACCAACAATAACAAACTTCTTGAACATTATCAATTCTATTAGTAAAATTTAAAAAATCAGCACTGGCACACATTCACATTCCTTCCTTTCACAAAATCAAATGCATATTTATATAGTAATAATAATATAATAATAATGATAATGTTACTTAAGCAGAGATTACTTCATTATTCCTAACTAATTTGTAGAAGTTTTAGCTTTTTAATTACAAATGATTAATTTAAAAAAATAGATTAATTTTTTTTTTAGATTGTTAAGCAACAAACTGCAATAAAGATCAGACATCTGCAAGGAAGATATTTATAGATAAACTATTATTATTATTATTATTATTATTATTATTATTCCCCCCTTGGGCATCTCCCTTTTTTACTATCTTCTCATATCAACCTTAAAATAAAAAAAATTAAAAAAATTATTTTGTACAGAACATATATTTTTGCAAAATGCATCATCAGTGATGTTTTTTGGTTTTTTTTAGTTCATTGTGGGGTTTAGGGTCTTTTCAATATTAGACCCCCCCCCATGCTAAAGTGACCTGACCGAAATTGATCATGTCTCAACCTGCATTCAACATAAAATACAATATCCAATAGTTCCACAAAATTCCCTCTTAAATTCTTTTTCTTACCATTATTTCTGAAATCAATCTTTTTTTTTTTTTTTACCTTATTGCTGTTTTTGATCTGATTAGACAATTTGTTTAATATTACTCTATTACTAGTAAGTAAAAAGTAAGTAAGTAATGTGAACATTAGTATAGATTGGTTGTTTTTTTTGTTTTGTTTTTTTTTTTTGGGGGGGGTTCTGTCCAATAATATTGTATACATTAAAAAAATACACTTTTTTCCTTTATGTATTTCCCCTCACCCAAGTAGGATATGACACAAGGTCAATTTTAAAGCAGAGTAAAGTTGGTTTGAATTCAGTGTTTTCCTTCTAGACTGGTCGCCTCCCCAAGGCCTAAATAACCCAGTCTATCCTACTATTTACCAATAGATGGATTCATGCCTTTTCCAAGGGTATTAGCACCCAGTGAAATGCAAACAGTCTTGTCCAGAATTTGAATTCAGGTCTCCGATTCCATTTTCTACGAGGAAAACCGTTATGCTAAGTGAGCCTTTTTTTCTCTTGTAAGCAAATAAAAGGCTAGTCTGTATGTCAAATATTCTTAATTTCTCAAACCATCTGAAAAAACTGACTTATAAAATTCCAAAATTAGTAAAAAAAAAAAAAAAAAACATTAAATATAAGGCAAAAAAAAAAAAATGAATAAAATCTTTTTTAATTATATTTTTATTTATATATGTTATATATATTTTAGTATTTTCACAAGGTTCACTGTAAGGCACACATCTACATAAATTTATAAATATACCAAGTTCCCTGACTTTTTTTTTTTTTTTTTTTTTTTGTGGCATAATGTTCGAAAAGTTTGGATATTTAGAAAGGTGGGAGGAGTAATGTTAAAAACTAGTGGTGGTTTTGAATATATAGTAAGAAGAACAATGTACTGTTTGTCTTTTATGAGGTGAGCTCGATAGGTAGCAGGAAGAGTAGAGAGAAAGAGTGAAGGGCAAGAAGATCAGTGCACTAAACAGAGAGAGGGAGGGGTGGCAAACCCACCAGTTTGGTAGCTGAGAGCAGCAGCAGCAGCAGTCACAACATGGAAGCAAAGAAGCAAAGCCATAGCAGATTGTTGCGGGGTGGCTGACTAGTGGAGGGGGAGGAGGGGGTGAAAGTCGGCGGGTGGGGAGGGGCGCAGATAAATCGATAGGAAATGTCTATCAAGCAGCAGCAGCAGCTTTTCAGCATATTGAATATAAGAAAATCCCAGGAAAAACCGACAACAAAAACAACGAGATAAGAACACGTACTCGGCTCGTGCAACACAGAATTGCAATTGCATATATAATCACCACCCAATAAACCACAGATACACACATGTGTGCGCTCGTTACACACACACACAAAGTAGTGTGTGTCTCCCTGTTAGAAGGTAAAACCCATAAACATAGATTGTCGCCTGGTAACAACACGTGTGTGCTACGACAGAGTAGAATCTATTGCTGAATAATAAATATTGAGAGTTGAGGGGGGGGGCGACAGGGGGGGGGTGAAACGCGTACATAGAAATAATGCAACAATTTTAATTTAAACGATCAGAGACTATGGGAGTTGCGGGGGTCGCATGATAGTTGCATCTCAATCTTATAAAATAAAATATAAATAAACACTATATAAGGTTAACGTGTGCCCTCTCTTCCCCCCCCCCCCGCCGCTTAGAGAAGAGAGCCTTGCATATTTTATTCTAAGTAGAAACGACACGGATGTAAACAATGTGTTGCATTGTAGTAGCCGTAGTCACCCCATGAAAAAACACAAATACACAAAATGCGGATTCACTTAATTAGGGGGGGGGAGTCTTGAAGGGGATAATAATCAAGTACTGAAAATAGGTGAGATTTATTTTATTTTTAAGTGCGTATCTAAAATAAAAGGTGTCAAATTGTGACGTGTATGTTTTTTTTTGTTATTGTTTTTTTCTTTACATAATGATCGGAGTTTTTTTTTTAATATGTATGTTTACTGTAACAGCAAGAAATTGTAGCATCAAAATGTTACAATTTTCACCAAAAATTTGCAATTTAATGAGATCCGTGTTCATGCTCACGCTGATCATTATAATTTATTAAGTAAAAATAATTAAATGCTAATTAAAGAATACTTCATTTAATGATTTGCAATCAGTTATGAATTATAGATAGGATATGACCATCGATCTTAATGGCCTTTAAGCGAATTATTTCTAAATAAATAAAATAAATGAACATTCAATACAATTAAATCTAAAAGTTTATGTAGGGAAATTATATCTTCAGGAATTATAAAACCATAATAGAATAAGATACACAAATTTTTACAAGAGTTTAAAAATTTTTCTTAAAATATATATATATTTCAAGACTAAACAAACAAGTGGATATTAAAGATAAAAAAAGATTTAAAAAATTTATTTATCATTAAAATGATTAAACAAGAATAATAATATGCAAGCAATGAATATCAGTGTTTTATAATTACAGTGACAGTTTTATCTGAATTGTAGCAATACAAACATTCAGCTATCAACACCTTTCTAATAATACTGCAAAATCTTAGCCCACCACTAACTTACTAAGTGGAATAGTGATATATATATATATATATATATATAAAATGGACTCTCCCGTCGATTATCGATGTATGTGGGTTCATACACACAATGAACTCCCACACAGGGATTTGTTTATAGTGGTGAAGGCTTGTGTTGGACCATCCACACTTTTTGGCACAGTCGATAGGAAAGAATTGGTGCATCAAGGGTTGCCACAAACCCAATCAACGACCGAACTCAGGAATTTTGAATTCAGAGTTATCCCTCTCCTAGACTGGTTACCTACCCAAGCTGAAGAGCCCAGTCTGCCCTACTATTTAACCCATAGCTGGAGGAGAATATATGGATTCATACCTTTCCCAAGGTATTAGCGCTATGTGAAATGCCAACAGCTTCGTCTCGGAATTGAACTCGATTCGACGAGTCCATTTTCCACGACTCTAACCACTAGCCCACACGCCTCCATATATATATATATAGTGTGCTATATTTATAAGTAAATAGTGCTCAATATCATTGATAGAGCATGTATACCTAAGTTAGAATAGTGTGGACATGAAGTCATCAGTATTTGGTAACTGACAATTTCTCGCTTGTGCGATTCTAAAAACCAAATTTTTGGTTTGAGAATCACATAGGCAAAGACCTTTCAGTAACTAAATGTCATTGACTTCATGTCTACGCTACCCTAACTTATATCATTTTGTAGGACTTTGAAATATCTATGATAAGTAATATCCAATAAACAATTAAAATATATTATCAAGTGTCCAGGCTTAAGGTAATAAATATTTCTCCACTAACATCAGAGTTTGGTATTTGAATCCAGGTAAGAAGAGGACAGGATTTCTAGTGTTGATTTTCTAGGCAAGCAAGAACCCCTCCACACACACACACACCTGGAAGGTAGGTATTTAATCAACCCATTCAACATGGGTAGGCAGAAGGTTGCAAGTATAGGGCATCCAGTGAGGATCAAACTCGCTATTCAATAATAATAGATTTGTAAGACTAGCTTTCTAACCATTACACCAAATGGGATGCCCACCCCCCAACCTGGAAAGTAGAATAATTCCATTTCCACCCATTATTTGACTTTGTGGTGTACTAAAATAAAATATAAACATTGATATATACCTAAATGTGGTCTATTGAGATTGTACACAGAGTGTGTGTGTGTGTGTGTGTGTGTGTGTGTGTGTGTGTGTGTGTATATATATTAGACATGCTGGAAAAGTAAGGCTGAACTAATAAGTGACATTCTCGTGTGGACACCTACACATGGATACACCAGTGTCGGTCAATCAACGAAAGCTTACATTAATCTAACATTCCCAGTTGATTTTTTAAAATTTTATTTGTGGTTATTGTTATTTAAATCACATTAGTTAAATAGAGCTCTGTAAATGGAGTTCAGAACTGTTTGAATTATGCAAATATCCCCAGTGCTTCAAAAGTTATGAGAATTTAAAGCCCCAAAATTGGGGGTACAAAAGTGGATATGATTTTGTTAATAAGAATATGTCAAATCACGGACCAATTCAAAACAAGAAATTCAGTAATGAGACCGTCTTCTATTACTGGTATAGTGCTTTTCTTCCTTTTTTTTTCTTTTTTTGTAACAATCGCACCTTAAATGTATTGTACACTATAATGAATAAATAATAAATAAAAAAATATATATATATATAATTTTTAACACAAGTGAAAAGGAATAACAAGTTTCTTTCACCACCAAAAATATCAATTGTATGAAAAGGCGAAACAGTTGGAATCACATTTTCATTACACAGTAAAAAAGTCAAGAATCAATAAGTGCTATTTCTAACAGAAATTGAGTTCTCTAATAAATAATGAATATCAAAATAACTTGACTACTAATGTTCACCAAAGATCATAGCATATAATAACAATGAACCTTATTGATTAATAAATTATTGTCATTCATTATCAAGAAGGGGGGGGGGGGCTTTAAAAAGTACAGTGAAATAAATAAAATAATTATTACTTCCTTTTTGATAAATGTACTATTGCTATTCAATGTTTCCTTTACACTATGTTCTGTATTTGTTTTAGTTTTTATTATAGTTTTAACCAATGTAAAGATCTAACTGGTTTCTTGTAAACCACAAGTTTGCTTTCTCTTGATAGAATGAATAATAGTTGCAGCTATTTAAAAATTCAATCTCTTGAAATTCTAAGAACAATAAAGAAAGTTCCCTCTAATTTCAAAAAATAAATTAAAACATTTTTTTAAAAATCTTTTACGATAAATGCAAACATCAGTGTGTCACATTCTAACAACTTTACTCCTAGAGAGCGTAATCCAACATATAATACCATTTTGGAATCAAACCAACTCCATGATCAAATTAAAAAACATTCCAAGCCGAATCTGGACCCACAATACTGAAATTTTGAATTCTCAGTTTTAATGATTTTGGTGATTTTTTTTTTTTTTGTACGATATTTTTGTAACTTGGAAATAACTAGCTTAATTGCCGCCCAAAAGGTCGTCTTTTAAGCTAAATCAAATAATTTTTACATTATTTACATCATCATGATGAATAAGTGGTTTTGATTTAAAATTTACTGATTATACATTTCTTCTAATCATGATTGAATGACTTACATAAAATGTTCTTAGATGAATAAAGATTTTTTTTTCTGATTTGACAATAAGCCGAAATAGACACAAGGTCATTTCAATATGGAGAACCATCAAGTAAGTAAATCTCCTGTAGCAGAAGGTTTTAAAATTGAGGTCAGTAATGGAGATTGTAGGTCAGTTCAGATTTCTTTGTTATGGCATATCAACCTTCATGAGTTATTTAATGCTAAACCCATCCTTGCAGAAGAACAGTAGTGGTACTATTTAACCTATAGCTGGGGAGAAGAAGGATTCAAACCTTTCCCATGTCCCATGGGTATTCATCTGAAAAGTGAATGTAATAGTCCAACTAGAGTTCAAACTTACTACATTATCGTACACCAACACGTTAGCCATTATGCCACAGGGACTCCCCCACCCCGGATATTGTAGTGTATATAAATAAATAGTTGAAAAGGATAATGTGTTATGTAATATTAAATCATTATTGAAAATTTGGATGATTTTCATCCCACAAAGTTTGAAGTTCCCACAAGCAAAGTTCACTAATCTATCTTTCTCGACCGGTGGGTCCGGTGGCTTTCATTGATCCCAGGAGGTCGTCCTCCCAGTCAACACCTGCCCCCTCAATTTAAAGAGACAGTGCTGGGTTTATTGTCCAGTGCCTGAGGCGCCACCATTAAGGGGAATGCCGACAGGATCAACAAATTTTTTTGCATCCACCTCCCATGAGCTTCAGTTCATGGGTCCCACATTAATAAGGCCTTGTGCCTAACCCGTACAACATGGCGTTCATAGTAAATACCCTATCTTTTGTAGTATATACATATACTTAAAAGCCATCAGTGGAGGACATTAAGCTTGATCTACAAAATTTCTATTATAATTATTTGCAAATAAAGGAAACTGCTTGATGAATAACATTGTCCTCATCTTCATTGTTATTTGTACATAGATGTGTCCTCCGGCCTTCTTCAGGTATTTCTTGTTGTAATCAGGAGCCATCACAGAATTTGACCCTAACCCTTTATTCAGTCCACGGGGGTATCCAGTTCTCATTCTGTTAACCATTTTATATAAATGGAGTTATCTTCCTTGAGAAATCAGATCCTTCAGGATGGGGCATAAATGCAGATAAGGGGCCGGGTTAGCTCAGTCGGTAGAGCGTTCGGCTAGAAACCAAAAGGTTTCTAGTTCGATACCGGTCCTCGCCAACTCAGCGGATAAGTAGCACAGGTAAAGTAAGGAGCTGATGGTAGGTGTGGCGCTCCACCTCAGATGCTAAAAACTATCTCCTTGGTCTAGCGCTATTGAAAAGGGGATAGACTACCTCACTGACTAGCTGATACCGACTTTAGGCCGCCCCGTTGACTTTACTTTACTTACATATATGAAGTTGCAAATTAGACTGGAAATTGCTTTATTCTCCAAGTCAAATTATTTGATTAACAATATTACAAATAAAAATTTAACAAAAAATCTCAATGTGCCCATTTTCACGTTTTATGAACAGGACCGACTTAGCTCAGTCGGTAGAGTGTCCGGCTGGGAACCTCGAGGTTCCTGGTTCAATTCTGGCCCTCGCCAACTCGGTGTATGAGTAGCACAGGGATATGTGCGGTAAAGTAAGGAACTGATGGTAGGTGTGGCGCCCCACCACAGACGCTAAAACAATCTCCTTGGTCTAGCGCTAGTGAAATGGGGATAGACTCCTTTAGTGATTGGCCAATACAGACTTTAGGCCGCCCCGACGACTTATTGTAACAAATACAGAAATCAGATCATCATTATATATATCAGTGCTTCTCAACCTTTTTCGGCTTATGGACCATTTTTTATTCAAAAAATTCCCATGGACCAATCCTACTTTTCTTGAATGTTGCTGTGAGCGGCTAGCACATGTGTTAAAGTAAGACAAAACAATTCATTTTCCGCCGATCATCGACGATGTGCGCTTAAATAGAGATTTTCAACTGGGAAGGGTCATTATAAGAAGCGCTAAATTAATTAAATTTTTGTGAAATGACTAAAACATTTTTGTGGCTTCGAACTCTCTGTGGACCACTAAAAATGTTCTGTGGACCACAGATGGTCCAGCTGGACCACGTTGAGAATCACTGATATATATCCTATGAGTTCACTCAATGCTACAAATTTAAATTGAAAATATTACGATTCCATTTTGAGAAGAAAAAAAATACTACGAGCAGAAGTAAAATTTTGTGGGTTGTAGTTTTTATTTTTATTTTTATTTTGTCACTGTGTCAGCAGTTTTTCTTTACATTTAATTTAGTAGCATTGAATATGGAGGAGCATGGTGTAATGGTTATCGTCATAGAAAATGGACATGGCTAGATGAGTTCAAATCCTGGACGAGCCTGTTTGCATTTCACATAGTGCTAATACTCTTTTGGAAAGGTATGTATCCAACTATTCTCCCTTCTGTTATGGGTAAATAGTTGGGCAGACTGGGTTCTTTAAACTTGCTTAGGCAACCAGTCTAGGAGAATGAAAACTCTGAATTCAAACCTGTTAAACTCTGCTTAAGAAATTGACCTAGTGTCACATCCTACTTGTACAAAGGAGTTTGGTAAATATATATATATATATATATATATATATATATAATATATATATATATATATAATATATAATTTAGTATCATTAGAAAGATGATCAGTGTATACATGTGCATTTGAGTGTGACAGTGAGTGATACATTCAAATTTAAAAAGAAATTATCTATTTTTATCTCTTGCTATTTAGGTCAAGATTTTAAAAGGTAAAAAATATGACTAATTGGAATTTTTGAAAAACAAAAAGGAAAAATAAATATGGAAAAAATATTGAGTAATTCATATCGTCATAGGAAATGAACTCTCGACCTGATTTGAAACCCTATATGAAACCGCGTTTCACTTGCATTTACGCCCTTGTAAAAGGCACGAATCCATCTTTTCCCCACCTCTTACACTATGAGTAAATATTTTGGCTTGAAACGGCAGCCGATTTCTGAGAAAGAAAACTGAATTTAAACCAACTGATGAAAAATTAGTCGGGGTTTCTATCCCGGACTGAGGTAGCCTGCTATGACTAGCCATACTGAGGAGATGTGATACATCAAAACACAGTGCTTGTGGATGACTTATATACATATGTGTGTGTATGTGGGAAGTACTCTAATACCCATTTAATAATTATTTCCCCTGAGAAATTATAAGGATCCCAGAGAGCATGAACGTTGACCCTACACTTATTAAGTTGGATTAGGAATTGTTATTCTCCAAGAAAGCAATTTGTGCTAACAGAAATCCCGGCTTCAATGTGTCATTTTTGCTGTTACAGTAAGAAACAGAAGTGTTTGTTAGACATTTAAGGTTTAAATATATTCAATACTTTACACAATTATAATTCTTTTTAGAAAGATTATTTCTTTTCGGTATCACTGCAGTTTAATGACAATATACAAAAAGTTAAAGGAAATCTCTCCTCTCCGCCTAAAACAAAAACACGAGGACATTTGTTCAAATATTCACAATGCAAATATAACCTTGTCTCATAGTTTTATTCCTTCTTTTCATTGGTTTTAGGCTATCAGTAGTGATTAACTATAAAATATAAATTGACCACCTCTGGCATTTAAAACACTTATCAAATACATTCTAAATAAGAAATGATTAAAAAATTTTTTAAATTCTTATATCAGATATTTCGGTAATTAGCACAAAATTATCTGGGTTTTGATGGACTAAAAAAAAATCTTTGTTTTTTGGGTTTTTTCCCCATAAAGTACAAATTATTTTCTGTGTAGTGTGTACCCATAGCTTAAAATCGTGTGCTCGGCTACAGATATCAGTAAGGTGGAAAATTATTTTATATTTTTGTACTGAAACAAGCATGTAAATTTTTAAGAGGCAAAAAGAGGGGAAATAACAAGCCTTTTTCAAAGTATAGTCTTATTTCTAGTCTTATAATAATTATAAACAAAACCCGAATTTCGAGGTTGTTTTTTTTTTATTTTATTTATTTATTAATAGCTAAACAGTAACTGAAAAAAAATATATTTATGCATAAACATTGATTTTAAGTGTCCCTGTGCCAGCCCAGCAGTGGAGATGGAAAGGACAAAAAACGTTTTTATTCTTGTCTACCTTCCGAATGATACTACACATCTTTGTATCAGAGTGGGTTAGGCTTAGTAGCTTAGTTGTGACACAAGACCAGAAATATGGGGCACCCAGTGAGATCAAATCACTAAAAATGGTTTCTAATCTATTTAGGCTTAGTAGAAATCTAAACACAAAAATGAATATATGTTTGATATGTAAACAACAATTTTTCTTGGGTAGGTTTCGTTAAAAACCAGACATGTTTTGTATTTTTAACATTTTTTTCCTAAATACATAGTGGGGCAAATTAAAAATAATTCTTGAATTCAACCAATAACATTTCTATAGACAATGTTTGTGAATTAATAGAAAGGAAGTGTCCAATCGAAAAAAAACCTGTCCCATAATAGTTGGTACATTTTAGTGTATGAAATTTATATGCAAATTGTAACAACTATAATGAAGACAGCGGTAGTATTATTTTTATTTAAAATATTGTTCACATTAAGTACAAATTACATTAGATCCAGTCTTATGTCGCTAATTAGACGGGAGCAGGAAAAAATACCATTTATTATACATAATTATTATAAATCACCACCATTAAAACCTGAAATCTATCTGGAGAGATTGTTTTGTGTGTGTGTGTGTGTGTGGTTTTAAATTCTTAACATTTACTACTATATCGGTATTACACTCTTATTATTCAAATATTGATTCTATCTCGTAATAATCAGGGCACTGCAATCTGCAATAACACAAATGCAAACCCTTAGAAAAAAGGGCTCAAAATAAAACATTAGCCAAGTTCCTGACTAGTAATGATAGGTAATCAATTACTTGTTTGTTTATAAGTCTCTTGAGAGTGAGAGAGGGGGGAACAGAGACAGAGAGGGCTGCTACGAACGACTACTACAATAGCCATTACTATTGCTATTCAATGTAAATTTATTTAGTAGGTTTCAAAAACGAATTATTTTTCTTATTGTTTATTAATTTTATTTATTTATCTATTTTCTGTATTTAAAAAGAAAAAAAAGGGTGTTTGTTCACAAACGTTGTTTAGGGAACTAGCTAATGTTGACTGACCGAGCAACCAAGTGTACACAGTTCGACAACTAGACTGAGTCATCATCAGTTGTGACGTAATATAGTTGCTGTCATGCTGACTCAACACACGACATGCTTCCCCAAACCACGGCAACTTTTATCTATTATTCCTAGCTTTGTGTTCATTTTAACTGATTTTAACCTGTCCAACAAGATTCGTTTAGAAATGACACAACAATCATGTCAGACTAGCTTAGAGGCAGAAAGAACAATTAATGTTTAAGATTATGGCCTTGTTCAGCGGCAGTTAAAAAAGGCATTTTTTTTAAATTTTTTAATGTTTTTTTTGTTGTTTTTTTTTTTTTTACAGTGTGGAGCAACTTCTGTTCAAGCTGCTAGTGTGTGCATCTTTGGAAATATATATATATATATATATATATATATATATATATATATATAATATTATGGAGATACAGTAGTGTTTAGATCAATGTTGTTTTTGGTTGTTCTTGGCAACATTCCAATTAGGTGATTCATGAAGATAATCTTTCAAAATAAAGGTCTCAAATAACGCAGAGATATTTTTATATTTCAAATTCTCTCAGAAAAACAACTATATTCTGTATATATCATCAATTTTTTATAAGATAAAAAAAAATAATTTTCATTTATAATTCTTTAAAAAATTATCTTGTTTATAAGGCTGACCTTTGATTTATGGCCACAAAATTATTAATTTATAAAATTAGTTTTAAAAAAAATTTAAAAAAGTCTACCTATATACACAAGCATGTATAGTAATAGTTGGTTGGTTGTTTTGTTTTATGGCATATCAACCCTTTTGGGTCATTTAATACCAAAAGTCGTTTTGATATATGGTTACTTATAGTACTGTCATTGCTTAAATGGTCACCCATCTAAGTACAGAACAGGCTTATCCCTGCTTAACTTCGGTGATCTGGGGGGAACTGGTGCTTTCAACATGACTTCACTGTAAGCTATAGTAATAAGATGCTTAGTCCAACATATATAATATATATATATATATATATATATTATATATAATATATATTAGTTTGCTATTTTCATAAATAAAGAGTGCTCAATATCAGAGATAGAGCATATATATATTTAAGTTAGGATAGTGTAATAGACAGAGCCAACGGTGCTTAGTGACTGTCAGTTTCTCACCTATGCAAATATCAGATGAAAACTTGTTTGCATTGGCAAGAAATTGACAGTCATGAAAGAGCAGTTGATTGAGTCTACACCAAGCATGAGCAACCTTTTTTTAAAGAAGTGAGCCACATGAGACCTGACTCATCATCAGGTGGGTTGCACTACTAAAAAAAAATCAAAGGTACCTGAACCATTTTTACTACAGAAGATCACGTGTAAACATTTGCCTAAAAATAGGGAAAAATTGGGGGGGGGGGTCCTCTTTGGTAATAAGATATTTCTTATAAAAACTTGAAGTCTTAGATTGGCCATTCAGAAAGCACTGCAAACTTCAATTTTACTATGACTAGTTTATGCTATCCTACCTTTGATCTCTAATATATATAATATATATAACTAGGACAGGTCACCTCATGTGGTGTAATGGTTAACAAGCTAGATTTGCTGCCATTGTTATTGAGTTTGATTCTCACTGGGTGTCTCATACTTCTAGCCTTGTGTCATATCTAAGCTAAGCTTAGTAAATCTAACAAAACAAAACTTGGTCACCTCACGTGGTGTAATGGTTAGCAGCTAGATTTACAGACCATTGTTATTGAGTTGGTTTCTCACTGCCCCATACTTCTGGCCTTGTGCCACGCACCTAAGCTATGCTTAGTAAATAACTATATATAACTAGAACCATAAAATTTTAAGATAGAATTAAAAGATACCAATAGTAAGGGTTTGGTAAAAAATAAAGATAGATTTGAGAATTCTCTCTGAATAAAGACATTTACCACAACAGCACATCAGATTGAAACTAATCATCTCCGATAGACAATCAAATAAATCAATAGAACTACAATAGACATTCTTTGTAAACTACCCTCAGGATTTCAGAGGTTTACAACCCCCCACCCTCACCCCCCGCCAGGAAGAGTCAGGATCTTAAAATGTTGGTGTTATAATCAAGGAGGTCTCTTTCATTTAGGTTTGGTTTTAGTTTCTTTGTTTAATGGCATATCAAAATTCATGGGTTATTTTAATGCCAAAGTCACCCTTGTAGAAGAACAATAGTGGCACTATTTAACCCATAGCTGGTGGGGGTGAACGGTTCATACCTTTCCCAAAGGATATTAACTGAAAGTGAACATAATAGCGCAACTGAAGTTCGAACTCATATACATCAATGTCGCAGTCAGCATGTTAACCACACTAACACAATGAGACCCCACCCCACCCCCACCGTATCTCATTCAGAAAGATTAGCAATAAAAATGTTAAAAATCTAAATTATGCCTCAATTTAGATCTATTTGGCCTTGTGCCATACAAGACTACCTCTTAGTAAATATCTACATATAAATTTTCATTTAGATTACACCCAAAAATTTCTTAATGCCAAACAATGTACTACAAAACATTATAAAACAAATTCAACACAAAATACTGCATATTTTTTTAAAACTAAAACTTTTTGTTTCTTTTCTATCGGCCATGTTAGAAAAAGAAGTTTTTCAACTGGTACTAAATATAAATAATCCCTTGAGAATAAGTTTCTTAAAGATAAAAGTTGCAGATCTTGTTCTCATAATTTTTTTTTAAAGAAAAGTAAAATGGATAATTAGCCAGTGTTCAGTTGTTTTGTTTTTTCAAATCTTGTCAGAAAATAATTTGTTAGTAAAAAGGTAAAGAAAGTTTAATTAAAGGATTAAATGTTCTTCAACTATTTTTCTTTTACTCATGGGATAATTTGATGAACTGACAAGGAAATGGCTAAGTATTATTAAACAGGCTGGTTTAGCTCAGTCGGTAGAGCGTTCGGCTAGAATCACACAGGATACCTGGTTTGATACTGGTCCCTACCAACTCAGCATATGAGTAGCATAGGGATCTGTGCAGTAAAGTGAGGAGCTGATGGTAGGTGTGGCACTCCACCTCAGACGGTAAAAATAATCTCCTTGGTCTAGTGCTAGTGAAAAGGGGGATAGACTCCCTCGCTGTCTGGCTGATAACGACATTAAGCTGCCCTGATGACTGATTATACACACACACAAGCATAGTTCCTGTAAAAAAAAATGTTGGGATTATTTATATAAGGATTAGCACTTCCACCTAAGATCAAAGTGTAGTTTCAGTGTCTGTAGAAATGCATAGCTTTTTAAAATCTATACTGCAAATGAAAAGTTATTTCAAAGAGTATGAAATTTAGAACTTCCTCAAAACAATAAGAAAAAAAAATTATATATAGGTACATAGATTATTTTTTAAATCTAAATATTTAATTAGATTTCTAGAGGTACATGTACAACACTATGATCCTAGACAGGAATATCTGAGAGCAATACCTTGATCCTAAGTAGGGTTTACAAATACAACTCATCTGAGCAGAAATTTAAGGACAAACAGAAAACACACTGTTTTATTTTTACATAGATAAATTAGGTTGACAATGAGTAATTTGACATTTTTGAGATATTACTAGTGCCCATGCAGAAGTTAGTTAATGGAAGAGTGGTTTTACCAAATGCTCACTCATCCACACTTCTCATCAACAAGAGATTTTTTGTACAGTATCTGGTGACGAGAAAAAGGGAGAAATGGATTCAAGCCTTTTTCTCCTCCCACCCCAGGACATTAAATAAAGTGAACGCAAACTGCCAAAACCGAAATGTGAACTCAGTTTGCTGATTAGGTTTTTCATGCTAATTGGAGGAATCGAAAAGGAAAGGACAATAAAAGCCAATGATTTATTTAAATGCAATAGATCAGAAAGAAACAAACAAGAACAAAAAAGAAGGAAGGTATTTAGAAAAAAAGATAAAGAAGATAGAAAAGAAATTTGAAAAAAAAAAAAAAAAAAAAAAAAAATTTAGATACAGTCCCTATGCAAGAGATAAGAAAAATACATCCACTAAAAATTAATAAATGAAAATTTAAAAAAAAAAAAAGAAAAAAAAAAGTTACTTCAACTCTTGCTATAAATAGTATTCAGGACATTCATTTATTTTTTAAGAAAGAGATAACAATTAACAAATGAGGCATTTATAGAGGTAAAAACAGCTGTGTATCCTGTAACACATTTCATGGGATTTTTTAAAAATTTATATATATATATATATATATATATAATATATATATATATACACACACACACACACACACATATATATACATACATACATACATACATACACACACACACATGAGTGGGCTGAAAAGTTCATATGACATATCTGCTGATAATGACTTTTTTAACCAATGGGATCCAAACACTGCAATAGCTAAGTGCATTTCTAAGCTCTTTATGTAACCTGTAATATTATGGGAAGAATTTATTAAATATATGTCAAAATTTTCATTGTTCTAATATTGATTACCTATAATAATATAACAAATACTAAAAGCATCAATAAAAATTTATTTTACTATAAAGAATGCATTGGAAATGACTTTTACCCTAAAGATTCATCGGAAATTACTTTACTATAGAAATGCATAACAAATTATATTAATATTAGGCCTTTATGTAACTTGTAATATTATGGGTAGATTTTACTCAAATAGGTCAAAAATTTCATTGTTAGACTAGTCTGTAGATCATCCACCTCGGAACTACAAGGTTCTGGGTTCGATACCAGCTCTCGCCAACTCAGCGCATGAGTAGCACAGCTTAGATCTGTGCAGTAAAGTGAGGAGCTGATAGTGGGTGTGGCACTCCACCTCAGACACTAAAAATAATCTAGAGCTAGTGAAAAAGGGATAGACTCCTTCACTGATACCAACAAGAGGCCACTCCGTCAACTTTACTAAATATATAAAAAATATTAAAAGCATAAATAGAAATTCCTGTAAGAAATAAACAGCAAAGTTTCCAAAATACATTTAGTATGTGAATGACTATAACAAATTCAAACTTTACTAATCAAGACTTATTAATTTGTTTTTCTTATTGTGGACCACTGACAATACCCTTACTCCATCACTCATCTGTTTAGCTTTACTAATTCTCTATACTAAAAATATTTCTGATATAAGAGGAAAATCAAATTGATTTAAAAAATTTTTTTTTTTTTGTATGTAAACATTTACTTTAACAAGTTTCAACATTGAAAATTAGGAGGGGAAAAAGGGATGGTCAATGGTCAGGAATTGACACAAGCATTAATAGAATCAGGATATTATCTGCATAGTTTACAACAATAATTATAGTTAATTAGACAGCATATTAGTAGAAAACAGTTTTTTTTTTGGGGGGGGGTATCCTTTTTAGGAGGCACAGCATAACGGTTATTATCATAGGAATTAAAAAAAAAGTCTACATCATAAACAAGATTGAGTTTCATTTTGTGCTAATGCCCTTCAGAAAGGCATGATGAATCCATCTGTTCTCCTCCCCAGCCATGGGCAAATAGTAGGGCAGACTACAAATGTCAGACAATATCCAGCAGAAACTATTACAAATCCAAACTATGCAGATGATCTAGTGCTTCTTGCAAATACACCTGCCCAACTTCTGCATAGCCTGAAGAAGGCAGCAAGAGGCATTAGCCTCTATAGATAAAACAAGAGTTCATGTGTTTTAAACAAGATGAAGACATCTTTACATTGATGGCAAATAGTAGGGCAGACTGGGTTCTTTAGCCTTGGTTAGGCAACCAGTCAAAGAGATGGAAAAAAAAATCTGATTTCACGGCAGCTTTTACATTATAATAAAAAATATCAACTTAGTAGGATCAATTGTGAATCATAATAGAATGAACTTTCTAAATCAGATTTTACATTTTTATGCAAATCTCTTTTAAAAGAGACTGTGAATAGGGAACAAATTTTATTATAATCTTCTAATCTGCTTTAACAGAATTTTTATATATATATATATATATATATATATATAATATATATAAGGAGAGGCAGGTGGTTAATTTTATTCAATTAGATTGGCATAAAATTCAGGTCCTTTGTATTAAATAGAAGAAAAAAAAAATTCATACAACTACTAATTTTAATTCCAAATTCAGAAAACATTTACTGGCTTAATTATACTTAAGTATTTATTGCTTGAAATAATTTAAGACTATTATAAGAATTAATTACTAAGTGAAGAATCCAATATATTGACTTTGTGTAGTGTGGACTATAATAACGTTTGCTAAGTACAGTAAGCATTAATACAGTTTAGAATTCAATCATGAATTAAGTCTTTTGTTGTTGTTTTTTTTGCTTTGTTTTTTTTTTACTAAAGAAATCAAAAGAAAGTTTGTGTACTATTCACAAATTTGTACAGATTTTGACTAAATACTGATTTACCAAATAGTAAGCTTGGTAACAAATAAAAGTATTATTTTCAAAAGTATCACTGACAGGTTAAAGTGAAAATTCTTCCAAGCCATAGTTGTATCAGTGCTACTGTACGGCTGCACTACTTGGAGCCTAACGAAGTGCCTAGACAATAAACTAGATGGGAGCTGCACAAGAATGCTGCACGTAAACAAGACGTGGAAACAACACCCCCATGAGAAACAGCTGTACGGCCACCTGCACCATATCACACAAACCATCCGTGTGAGGCGAACAAGACACACTGGACACTGCTGGAGAAGCAAGGATGAACTCATGAGTGACATTCTTCTGTGGAAGCCATCACATGGGTATGCCAGAGTAGGCCGTCCAGCAAAGACGTACATAGACCAACTCTGTATGGATACTGGATGCTGCACAGAGGACCTCCCAGGAGCAATGGATGATAGGGACGGTTGCCGAGAGATTGTCATGGATATCCATGCTGCTAGCGTGACATGATGATGAAGCTTGGTAACTAACAGTTTTCAAATCAAGTTTGGTTTGTGTTGTAACTAGAGTATCGAAGTTAACAGAAATAATAGGAAGAAACACGAGTATTAAGAATAGGGAAAAAGGTTTACTAAGCAAAGATACAAGGCAAACAGAGTAATTAGCAATTGCTAGATTGAATTAGCAAGTTCTGTAAGATCTTGTTTCTCTCCTCCGAGGTTTCATCAGACATGTAGTGAGATGATAGAGTCACCATTTTTTTTTTAAATTGTTTTTATCACAAACACATGATGTTCACCATTCCACACTATAATGGCAACTGAAGTGGCATGTATGCTTTTGCTCAAAGATATACCTCCCACCGGTTCACTGCTACTAGCACCCTAATGGGGACAATTTTAAATCCAGGAGATCATTCTACTAAACCTTATATATATATATATATATCCAACCCTTCTACATGAACAGAATGGTCAATAAACAGAGTTTAACACATTTGAATTCAGAGTTTTTTCTCCTAGATTGATTACTTGGCAATGGTTAAAGAGTCCATTCTGTTCTGCTATTTACCCATAGCTGGAGGGAGAACTGTATTCATACCTTTCCCAAGGGTATTAGTGCCATGTGAAAATGCAAACAGCTTCATCCAGGAATTGAACTCAGGTTGACGAGTCCATTTCCTACGACTAACCATTACAACCACACGCCTCCATAATAGATAAAGACGCAAATAATAGAGAAACATCTCTACAATATTGCAAATATCAGAAAAGGTGTGGACAAATAAAACAGTAGTAACTCAAATTCAACATGGAATGTGAGTGTGACGACAATGTAGGTTAAGCCGGCTCTACACATTGAATTGCAACAATCTCAGGTCACTGTGCTCCATGCTTGACAATTGGTGGCATCAGTCCTCACAAATGTCCAGCTATTCATATTTCCATTGATAGACACCATAAAGATGTGAGCCAAACATGAGCTTCAAGTTTGATTTCATATTGGCTAGCCAGGTCTTTAGATGAATGCCATGACTATTTTTTTTTTTTTTTCATCCACAAAGAAGGAAGGGGGTGAAATTGCTTGTTGATCAATTCTTGATCTGGGGCAACCAGGGTGTGTCTAAACCAGCGAGCCTTCAGCATAACAGTGTGGACTAATTCTTTTATATTAATTTCAATAAACCAAGTTGAAGATTACTGACTATAAGTTTGAGATTCAATTATAAGAGTATTTCTTTTTTTTTTGTTGTATTTTTTCCAATGTATTTTAAAATTACTGAAAAGAAAGTATGTGTTACATCAAAAAAGTAAACTTGAGGTGGTCTAAAGTCGGTATCAGCATGGAGTCTATCCCCCTTTCACTAGCGCTAGACCAAGGAGATGTTTTTGCATCTGAAGTGGAGCATCATAACACACTCATCAGCTCATTTTACTCACAGATCACTGTGCTACTCATACACTGAGTGGGCAAGGGTCGGTATCGAACCAAGAACCTTGCAATTCCTAGGCAAGTGCTCTACCGACTGAGCTAAACATTTACTTAATGTCATTTTTGTATTAATTTCACAGACTCCACAAGTGTTACAGTGATTTTAGGCAAAAGTTCTACACTTATCAGATGGATTGATTTTAATGGCAAGGATCCTTGTAAAGGGTCATTTTATATATAGAGGTTAGGAAATCATGTTCAGTGTACGTTCAGGTTTATAATATATATTATTATATATATATATTGTAGTTGTTTCTTAAGAGTTTACAACATCAGTCAATGTTGTGTTGATCAAAAGTGAATAAATACTATGAGTATCCTAGAAAAAACAATCTTTATTAATATGCGTTTATGATATCTCAAAGTTACAAGGTTCAATCCCAGGTATCAAATTGGAAAAAGCTATTATTACTACTACATAACAACTGAAAAAAATATTTTAATACTATTCAAAGTTAATAGTCAATGCATTATCTAGAATGTAGATTGTACTACTACTACTACTAACATCTCTGAAGTGTGTTGTGTGTATATATATAATGTATACATGTATGTGAGTGTCTACACTATCCTATATATTTATATACTTATATATATAATAATAATAAAATCCATAATACCAAATTGGAATAAACATCAATCCATAAAATTGTTCATGAGAAGTTCCTCTTCTACTGTAACCCAGTATTACCTGTTGGCAGGGACAGGTTAAGTGTCTAAACTGATTACCACCTGCCTCTTTTGGCCCCGAGGGGGAGGAGGAGGAGGAGGCACCCAGCAGGACTAAGAAACAATCTGGCATAGAGTGAAATGAGATCAGCCACTCATATCCTGGGGAAGGAGTAAACATCTAAAAAAAAAATAAATAATATAAAAATAACAACTTGGCAGATGTTGTAGATATCTGAGCATACATCGACACACTGATCGGTTATGGTTCAATGGGGTTTTGACATAGATCTTTAAATCTTGTATGGGGTCAGGACAAGGAAAATATGCAGTAAAAACTGCACAGTGCGATAGAGAGACTTAAAATAAGATCTCTATTAGGTTGAAACCAACCACATCTCTTTTAAATCAATATATGTATTAGTCTTGTGTGGACAGATAGTGTGAGGACGCTTGTTGGTTTATGCGTAATATTAATAAATAGACCAGACCAGACCAAGACCTAGTTTTAATTAACAAGAAAAAAAAAAAACTTTAATTTTTCTTCTAAAATGGATTTGACCATTCCATCTGACCATAAAGTGATAAAATGGAAAGAAATTTTTAAAAATCATATTCATATTATACTTGGCCCTTACAGAAAACTAAAAAAAAATTCTGTGGAACGTGAGGGCAAACAATGATACCTAATTGTTGAGGATGTGTTTAAGAATTGTTGCCAAAGGATTGGCAAAAAAGACTGGAGAATACAGAATGGTTATATATTGGAGACATGGGCTGCTAACTTTATTTCCAAAGGAAAACCATCTATAAAAGCCAAAATGTTTTTAAGGAGTCCTTTTTTATTATATTAATGAATGATGCAGATAATAAGTTAATAACATGACCCATAGTATTTTTTTTGCATTTGGTTAATGGATAACATTAAATCAATATTAGCAGTTTTTAATATCTATTTCAATTAAAAACTCACATTGTGTCAACAAAAATAATGAAAACAGTATCGTAAATACTAAGGTTTGAAGAGAATACAGTGTCATATACATATATATAAAATAATTGGTTTGGGTTATATAGTATGTCAAACCCTTGTTGGGTATATTTTATGGCAAAATTCTGGTCTTTTTTACAATTATATTGGTTACAAGTAACTATTCCTATTTAATGATATTTTGTTTAAAGATTTATCTGGGTTAAAAATTTCCTATTTTAATACAAATAATTTTCAGGTGCTACCAAAGCCAATTTTTTTTAAGTGGATTTTTCCTTCTAGAGCAAGTTGCCATAGCAAAGGTTAAAGAGCCCAATATGCCATATTTTTACCCAAGCCAAAAGGGAGAAATAGTTGGTTGCAT